>JAPTGZ010000002.1:21596327-21613219 GCA_029814645.1 Fowleria isostigma
ATTTGGTTCTATTATGCATTTGGAACCTAATATGGGTCAGTGCCAAACCAAACACAAAAGGAAAGTTAACCCATAAAAACCCAAACAGCCCCGTCTACCAAAATCATCTACTGATATAAAATGTGTAATATTATTTGATCCACGAATCCTATCAATTCATGTAAATAATTAATGTTAAATGCAGTTTGGCGTATTTTCAGTGTCATCAGATATAACCTATTTGGATGTTCAGAGGCTCTGTAGTTTTCATGGAAACAGTCATCTTCTACAACATTGATTCACAAGTAAAACCCATGAAGTTGAATCAATGACAGTGGATGGACACAAGTGTTTCATGTTGTTATTGATATCTTTACTTAAAAAGTTACTTTTCCCCCAGTTTTCTCTGTTTTTGATGTAATAACTTTAAACAGAGCTTTTATGAATATCTACATGGTCAGTAAATGAAATGTAGGAAAATATCTGATTTTCACTGAAAAAAAACAAAATATAGAAGATAATATTACAATAAATGGTGATTAATCACTTAAAGAAGGTTGAATACGACAACAACAAAAAATTGGAAACTGTTACAAAAGTCACACTGGGTCCTTATGGGTTAAAGCAAGTAGTTTTCAACACAAATATACATCTTACAATAAAAATGTGTATTTTACCAATGTAGTTACAGGAACACACAATCACAAAAGCAATTGTTTGGTTCAGATTTGGGGTTCCTGTTGACACCCAACAATGCCCTCTGAAGGGGACAACACACACACAAAAACACCACCCACTGCAGAGGACATTCCATAAAGAGTGAATTTGAGAAAACTGTTGCAGTCTGCTGTTTCCAGTCAAGACAGTTATTTAACACAAAAGGCAGAAACTTTTACCTGACTGGGTTTCAGGAGGTTAAACCAGTGTGGGAATGTTTCCATGTAGTAAATAGTGTTTATTATGTGTAAGTGAGTGAGTGAATTAATGTTTTATATTATGTAAATGGGCCACAGTACTTATGGACAATTTAATTTTGCGGTTTTTTTTTAAAACAGTGATTTTATTTTCTGTCCTTTAAAAAAAAAAACCTATATATTGTAATGTAATGCAATGCACTGTAGTGCTCTAGAAAAGCCCAAACAGGGACAGGAGTTGACAATTAGCATTAGCTATATACTCAGCTGCAAACCTGTAACTATTTTTAATTGCACTGTCCTGTCCAAAAAAAAAAAAAAAAAAGTAGACTATAGTGTAGAATGCATTTATAATTAAATTTTAATTAATCTTTGACCCTTTTACTTTTTGGTATTTCTGATATGTTCATTGTATGTTTCAAATGTTTTGTGTTTTAAAACTTTAATTGCATCTTATTTTATCTCCAGCTGCTCCTGTTTTTAAGAAGATTTCTCTGTTTTTAATTTGTCTTTGACACTTTTACTTTTTTAGTAATTGTGATATGCTCATTGTATGTTTCAAATATTTTGTGTTTTGTCTCGGCTATATAGTAAATGAGGTTTCTTTTTTAATATATCTCTTAGTTTAAATAAAGGTTATGAATGAATGAATGAATGAATGAATGAATGAATGAATATATCATTAGAAATTGTGTTGTTAAATACTGTCTGACCTGCGACCTCATACATCTTGTATTTGTGTGTGTGTGTGTGTGTGTGTGTGTGTGTGTGTGTGTGTGTGTGTGTGTGTCCATGACTGGGTGCATTTATGTGTTTTTGTACATCTGTGAGCGTATGTGAAATATCTCCTAGTTGAAGAGCAGCTCCATGGCTACTGCTCCCAGGGCAACAGGGGTGCAGAAAAGGTAGAAAAGACTACACAAGACTCATACATCCTAACAGCACACACACACACACACACACACACACTTCCACACTCCTTCTTCTTCTACCATCTCTTCCTCGAACTATTTCTCCTTCTCGTTCTTCTGGTCTTTCTCTCACTTGTCTCCTCTCCAAGTTCCCCTCAACAACAGCCAGGCCAATTAAGAAATGGCTCTTGAAAGGGTAGCAATTATTCTTTTGCAAGACATACATGGCTCCTGCTTGCCTCCACACATTATTATCTCTCTGGTATCCTACAGTGAGGTGCCCGGCCAACCATTCACCGCAACCCCTTACACTTCTGCCAGCCTCGCTGCTTCTTCTCTCTATTTGGCTGTCTGCACTGATGAGAGCCAGATTGCATAGCATGGCAGTCCAAGGCTCAATGGTGAGCAGAGAAACACAAGATAATGGGCGGATTATTAAGGGAAGCCCTGTTGAGAGAAAAGATTTTTTTGATATCTTTGCCACCACCCACACAACCTATATTCCATCTCTTTTCTTACATCTCTTAGCTTTCCCCAATCTGTCCTTTTTTTTTTTTTTTTTTTTCCATGGGCTATCATTTTTTTCCCCCTCAGTGATCATCCCGCTCTGCCACATGCAAATGAAAGACGGCGCTGTGGGTTTAATGCTAATCAATACTGTGCAAATATTCATTTAAAGAGATGGTTGCATCTTGAGCAGAGGGACCTGACCTACTTGAAATGCATGTAATATTATGTTTTGTTCAACACATTGTCGTGGAAATGCACATATATATGTGTGTGTGTAAATATATATATATATATATAGAGAGAGAGAGAGAGAGATGCGGTAAATCATTTACAACATCCGTCTGTAGAAGTGACTCAATGAAGGGAAAGGGAAAGAAGAAGAAAATGAGTCGGTAAAAACAGGAGTGATAACAACTGAGGAGACAAAAATGTGGATAGGGTTGGATGCTTTTAAATAACTGTTCCCTCTGTATAAATAATAGAAACCTCTCACACTGTCATTACATAAGGCTTTTGTGTGAAAATTGTGTATTTTATGTACCCAAGAAAAAAAGTGTAAATGGAAAAGGCAAAGGGTGTAGGTGCCACAGGCGTGGGCTCGACGGTGGCTCCATCATCCATAAAAGCACATAAGTAGACACCTAAAGGGCTGGATTAAGAGCCCCACTGTGAGAAGAGCACCATGGGACATGTAAAACAGCCTGTTAATATTACTTCAGTCTCCGTGAGTCAATCATTCGGGATATTTGGGAGATGGGAAAACTAACAGTGCTTTAACACAAGCTGCAAAAATGAGAGAGTAGATCAGATCAGATCTGATCAGATCCATTAATGTAAATGGAAACAAAGGTGGTTTTTTAATTATTAGGAATTAAACTAACAATTATCATCCTCAATAATTATATGAATTTCATTAGACCTTCAATAATAATGAGCAGTGTCAGGGGAGTCAAACACTGAAGCTGCTGTTACAGTCTAATAACTGCATGATTTATAAACTACGAGAACTTTACTTATTACTTTTACTAATTGAAAATTACTAATAAAAGATATGTAATTAAATCACAGTTCGGACAGAAAAGTTGGAAAGTTTTATTGAAGTAGCAAGATACATTTTGATTTTGGGGTCTAGGCCCCAGCAGATATTTTACAAATTGGTATTGGGCACACCATAAAAGATGACCATAGAGTTAACACCAAAAAAACTGTAAAATTGCATTATAAAAAACTAAGTGAAAATACAATGAAAATTGTTTATTTGAAAGTATTTTTTTGTTAATGATTAAATAAAATGGAGTTTTTAGAGGAAGAGTATGTTAACAAAACCAGATTTGTATGTACAAATTATGCATGAAAATAAAACTGGAAACTGGAAAACAATGTGGTGCTGTTTGATTTGAAATAACAGCCTATTCTCATCCTTTTTTAAAAATAAAAAAAAAGCAAAAAGTCAATATGACATGTTAAACATGCAAATTTCACTGAAATGTAATGTTGAATTCACATGTTTAAAACATTAAATCTACTTGTTACTCTGCAAATATGTCTATGATTTGATGTTTTTTTACAGTATTTTTCTGGGAACCACAGCTGCCAGTTTTTTTGTTAAACCAACAGAATTTTGTTTTTACAGTGTAGTGATGAATAAATCAGGTCTGATTTAACCACTTTGGCAGTTATAAAGGTGTTACGTATGAATACACACTGCCCAGACAAAAAAAACTCACACAGCATTTCATTGTGAGTGTAAAACACCTTTAGCTTTGTTATGTAACAAATGGCCATAGCTTTAATTATGATGCCCAATTCTTACAGAATATCACATTAACCCATAAGGACCCAGTACAACATTTGTGGCACTTCCCAAATAAATGTTTAACCATCGTTAGGTAGTTTATCACCATTTATTGTAATATTATTCTTTGTAGTTTGTGGGGGTTTTCAATGAAAATCAGGCATTTTCCAACATTTTATTAATTAATCATGTGCGTGTGCATAAATGTTTAGAGTGAAATTGAGGATTATTATATCAAAAACAAAAGGAGGAAAAGGTGACATTTTCAGTAAAATCTGTCATTAACTGAACATAACCACAGTATTTCCATCCACTGTCAATGATTCAACTCCATGAGTTTTACTGGTGAATCAATGTTGTAGAAGATGACAGTGTTTCTATGGTAACTACGGAGCTGCTGAACGTCCACACGGGTCATATTTGATGACCATGAAAAGACAAATAACTGTATTTTACACCAATTATTTACATGAATCAGTGGATCAACAGGGATTAAACAGTTTATATCAGTACATTTTGGGAGATGGTAGACGTTTAGGTCTTTATAGGTTAAAACAATTTAAATTAGAGAAAATTTCATTTGGGAACTGACATAATATTGGAGCTGGGTCTGTATGGGTTAATGTTACAACATTCATACACATCCATAGTTACATCCATTTTTGACCAAGGTCATGTATCTATGATGGGAGGCTTCGACCACTGTGGAAAAACCATTATGTCTCAGAGGTTTTCAGTGGGGTTCAGGTGTGGACTCTGTGGTGGACAATCCACGTGTGACACGTGTGTCTTCATTGTGATTTCATGTGTGGACACATAATAAGGTTCAAGGTTCAAGGTGGTTTTATTAATACCCATAGGTAGATTTGTTTTGCATCCTGGAGAAGACATCTCAAACATACAACATCAAACATTAAAATATTAAAAACACAGGAGACATACGAAAGACAATTTAAGAACAGCACAGACAAAAGACATGGGCAGGTACTCAAGCAGATACTGAAACATGGTTAAAAGACTAAAATAAATAGTTAAAAAACAGCCTAAGATAAATAAAATAAAATCATTACATATCACTAAGATATACTTCAAAAAATCATTAAAATATCATTAAAAAGGCCAATGAAAACCTGTTATAAGCAGATAAAAACATAAAAAATATGGTACCAAACGAGGGACAAATAAATACCAGATAAATAAGGACCACGCTAAAATAAACCAGACCCAAGAATTAAAATAAAATAAAGTACAACGTGCATCAGGGCTGATTTAAAAGAGAAATGGCAACACCGTGTAGTCCTGGATCTAGGGACCTTGAACCTCCGTCCAGAGGGTAAGAGCTGGACTAATAGGATGACTAATGTCCCTTTTCCACTGCATCGTTCCAGCTTGGCCCGGCCCAGCCTGGCTCGGCTCTACTCGGTTTGGTACAATTACTTTCCCACTGCTTTGGTATCACCATGGCGTGACTGAGGTGGGCATGGTGAGTGGAGTCGAAACTCAAAACATAAGTTTCAGTATAGGAAACATTAACTCGATTTTTGCCTAAAGGAATATAAAAATAGCTCTGCAGAACCTGGAGGGTTCACATTCAAACTTTAGAAACTAGGGTCCAAATACACAAATAAATGAACCAAAGACTAATAAAAGTGGGTTTGACGAAATATGAGCCCTTTAAGAACTGAAAATCTACTAATCAGCATTAGTTAAAGAACTTGTAGGTGGAACATATTAATAATTATCCAGCGGAAAGATCTGAACTATTTGCCTGGGTGGTAACAGTTTTTGGCGGGGCCGTGTATAACTCTGGGCAAGACGCAAAGTCACTGGAAACAAATTCTAGTTCCAGGATGGCTTACAATGTCTAGACAGGCCTCATCCAGTATGCAGTTGGCAGTTTACAATCAATTTTGACGGGTTCTCTTGGTTGTATTCACGCCATCTCCACTCGTCTGCCAGTCAAATCAATGCACATAGCTCTAAGCAACGTGAACCCGCCGTACCCAACTGAGACCGACCACGCCGACGCAGGTGGCCATGTCAACAGACCAGAATGCCTCTCACTGCCGGAAACGTAACAGTATCTGCCTTCACGATCGTTACGACACACTGTCTGTTCTCAATTGAGTTATATTCAAAATAAAAACTTTTAATAATAATGTCAAACAGAGTAGCGAGGGGTACTGCTGCGAGGTTTACACTGTGATTAAGTAATGATTTGTAAGGTTTAATCCTGAAAAAAACACCAAAAAGTCTGGCGGCAACTTAAATGCATCGGCTGATCTGAAACGTTTAATAACTTTTCAAGTACTCGTTCTGTCAATACGGTTAAATAATTCAGGTAAAATTCAGTTTCTCCATTTTTCAGCAACAGCAAATGCATCTGTTTTGGATGTTCAGTCAGAGGCTCCATAGAAAAGGTAGAAATGTTCTATAACATTGATTTACCAGTAAAACATATGTAGTTTGACAAATGGCAGCGGTTGGAGACGTTTGTTTTAATATTCAGTTGATTAGATCTTTTGTTGAAAAAGACTTATTCTTCAGTTATTTCTGTTTTAATATAATAAACCTATGCTTTTACACTAAGCTGGCATAAACATCTAATTAATCTGTAAATTAAATATAGGAAAGTACCATATTTTCACTGAAAAAATTAAAATGCTGTGAATAATATCATTAATGGTGATAAATTGCTTAGAAAAGGTGAAATATAGAAGTCGTGACAAAAACAGTTACTCAAAGGTAATAACTTATACACTGTTGTCCATAAAGTTACATCTTCTTACAAAATAATTATGACAATGTGATTTATATGCATATAAAGAGTGAAACGGGGACAGTACACTGTAAAAAATAAATAAATAAAAAAGTGCTGTATCATTAACACTAAAAAGCTGAAAATTTCAACATAAAATATTTTTGTGTTAATGAATAAATCAAATATAGCTGTAATTTTAACAGGAAGAGTATGTTAACAAAACCAGATTTCTATGTTGAAATTATGTATTTCTATTGTTCTGAGAAAATAAAACTATAAATTGACAAACACTATGGTGCCATTTCAATTGCAAGACCACAATCTTGAAATAACAGCCTATTCTCATACTTTTTTTTTTAAAATAAAGCAATAAAAAAGTAAGTTTAACACTTTAAACATATAAATATCACTGAAATCCAATGTTAAATCTACATGTTGCTCCATAAATACAGAAAAAAATTTAGTAGACCACCCTTTGTTTTCTTTGATTTCTTGTTCATTTTAACGTCTGGTACAACTAAAGGTATATTTGTTTGTAAAAATATAATGATGACGTCAAAAATAACTCATAACAGTCTAATTTAAGAGTTGATATCTATCCATTTTCCATGTTTTTTTTTAAATTTTTGATAATAACCAAAATCCCATAACATCTTACATCAATATCTATGACATTGTTCTGACAAAAACAGTGCTGTTAGACATAACATGTTTTCTTTTCTGTCTTTTTTAGTCACATGATACACACAAGAGTTTGTACTTGACTGCAGAAACATTGTTTTTTGAAAATTTTTGATGGTCTAATGTTTTTTCTGTGACTGTATGTTTATGTTTTGATGTGTTTTTCTATAAAAACGATGATAGATAGATAGATAGATAGATAGATAGATAGATAGATAGATAGATAGATAGATAGATAGATAGATAGATAGATAACTGATGTGTATAAATAACAATAAAAGAGGAATGTGTCTGAAAACAAAATTATTCCAACGTTATGGACAACAGTGTATTAATTTGAAGAAATAAATGCAGTTTGTTTAGGATGACTATAATCTGTAACAAATTATATTTCAATAATACACTCTTTATCACTGATAACAACAAATGTTAATAATAAAACAGTGACGTTTCATCCAATTAAACCCGATCCAGACAACTGACAAACTTGAAAAGCATAGATGTTCCCCTGTTACGTTGCTATAACAATGACTCCCCTCTTGAAATTCCACTTTGTTATGTTATTTCTAGAACTGCTCAACATAGAAAACACAAATGGGAACAACATTTTCCTCCCCTATATCCTGTCTGTGTTTGGATAACAGGCTTTTATGTGAGCGTTTAAGTGCTGTAAAACCCTGATAGCTCACCAGGTTTGAACCACAGTTGAATCCAGTTTAAAGATGTCGGCTTCAGTGTCTGTTTTGTGTCATTATTAGCTACTTTAAGTTATTTCCTGTGATGTAAAAGGTATTGGTGAAGCTCTTTGAGAAGGGGTGTGTGTGTGTGTGTGTGTGGGCTGTGAAGGCCAGAAGGAGAGGAGGTTTGAAAGTGAATGAGCAACACTCACTTCTTTTCATTTCAGCTCTGACAAATTTGCCTTTTCTTTTATGTTGCTTTCCTCACACTCTTGTTTGGCTGCATCACAGTCCCTGAGAGACACTGTCCGATTGCCTGTCGACTGCGGACGTCCACCCCCACGCACAGACTGTATATCCTCACGTCTTCAACCTGTCTACAGGAGTGGTCTATTGAGATGTTTTTTTCCTCTTAAGTAGGGTGGTGTGGCTGCTGGATCTGACCCTGAAATAGAATCACTGAAAACAAAATAACAGCCCAACATTCCTTGTGTTGTCATTTACAATAGCCATATGGCACAGTTAGACCTTGTTTTACAGTACACTCCATCCAATCGATACGCAGCTTTCATCGTCTCCATGTTCCTATGGTTGTACCGGAGAAAGATTTCACACTCTTACAGTGTCTCTCCTTTTCAATCCCCCCCCCCCCCCTCCTCTTCCTCCTTCTCCCCTCTCTCTTCCTCTAACCACATCCTTCATTTAGTGCCTTTTGTCTTTTTTGTTCTCGTTTTCCCTCTTTCCCTCACTGTCTCTGGGGGCACCGTTCTCAAATAAACAGATTTTCTTCTTGCTGTCATTGGGTAATACTAAAGCCACAGAGGAACTGGCTGCGAGATACTCAATCAATCAATGTCCTCTACAACCTTAGTTATCCCTCCCCAAAGTTGCTTTCCCACATGCTTGTCCCAGTTAGATAATTGTTTATTATTGGAGCCTAATGTGGGGATTGAATGCTGGCAGAAAGCATGGCCGCTTCTGCCTGAGGATGGAGACGGTTATTAGAGGTGGGGACTCCAGTTCACCGCATGAACTCAAGTCGCACACAAAGTGACCTGAGACTCATTCTCCAAAGACTTCAGACTCAATATAGACTCAGGAATTGGGCCTCATGAACAATCTCCATCTGATTTCCATCCGGTGGATTAACATTAAGGAAATGGAGCTGAATGTCATTCCATCCCTTATTATCATGCATAAGCACTTGCACACAGTCACGGATGGCTGTACAGTGAGATGTACATGACACACCTGCAGCTAAAATGGCATTTAACATAACCTTTAATAACTTCACATAAAGTCCAAACATAGAGATCAGTGAATGCGTCATCTGCTGTAATCAGACAGGAAGATGCGTTAATGTTCATCAAATATATCACTTTCTGCAGAAGAACCATAGAAACCATCAAGCCTATTAGAATTTTTTTTGTAGCTGTTAAAGTAGTATGTCTACAATTATTATGAACTTTATTAAAGCAATTTAGAACTTAAGGTTAAAGATAATACATCTATATAAGTTTATACTTCTTCCTCCTCCTTTTTGACCATGCAAATCTAGACTTGTGCTACAGTCTCAGTCTCTTTCTCTCTCTCTACTCATCTCTTCCTCTCAGCCTCTGTTCAGTTTTCCCGTCAATTTTCACCTCTCACCCAGTTCTTTCCCCTACAGCCACTCCCACTCATTGGTCTTCCCTCATGACAGCTGCCACTCACACCAGTCCCTGACTCATCAATAGCTCCATAAAACCCTTACTCATTCTCTCTCTCATTGCCAGATTGTTCCTCTGCTTTGCATGAATATCCTGCATTTTATCCTGCCGGTTTGCCCATGTTCTGCCTGTTGTTACCCCAGATACCTACCTGCCCTTTGACCCTGGATTATACCTCTTTGCCAGCCCCACTGGATATTGACCTACCTTCAGTCCTGGACCATGTCTTTGGATTCCCTGGTAAGCGACCCACCTTCCGTCCTTGGCCAAGCCCTTTGTCTCTGCGTCTTTGTACTCTGTTGGGTCCAAACACAACCCCTTACAACTTGTTTGTACTTGAAGACAGATTCTGTTCATTTAAATGTTTTTGTTTGTAATATTTTTTTTTTTTTTTGTGCATGTTCAAAACAAGTAAGCCAACCCCTCCTCCTCGTACCATTCGGCCCCAATGGAGCCCCCTGAAAGAGGATAGGTTATGTGTATCTATATCAAGTGTCAATAACTGGTATCTTATAATGAACGGAATCATTCCCTTTGAATGTTTGCCGGACAGCTCGTTGTCATGGAAACACCTGATGACATCACGCATTCTAAAGAACAAGATTTTGACAATGGGAAACTATTTTGAGAAACAATTAATGCTAGGTGAAAACTAAAATGATTAAGGGCAGCAGAAAAACCTTGGGAACACACAGATTTATTTTTTTTTGCCCATACTGTTAGAAATGATTGGGTTACACCAGTGTAGAAACAGTTTATGTGTGGGGGTTTATCGCATTTGGGTGCAAAAACTGTATGTGCTATTGTAACAATGTGTCACACAGATAATCTTTGGTCCACTCCAAACATTTGTGTCTTGACAGAATAATTTTAGGATCAATCGTGTGGTAATGGTAGCCACTTTAAATTGTGCCATATTTGCAGCGCCCCCTATTGGCCAAAATTCACCAAACTCTGTCCATAGCCATAGCCTCAGTCACATGTCGATTAAGCACCTAAAATTTAGTGTCGATGGCATTTACTTTGACTGAGATATTTGCCAATTTACATCATTTTAGCTAGCTACAGAAATTGGTTCATTCATAATTTGACCATTTTTTGACCAGGCAAAATTCTTTTAACAACTTTTGATCAGGTGAAGGTGAAGAGAGTCCGTGCCAAAATTCATGCAGGTCAGATAAAACCCAGAGGGTGAGTTTGAAAAAGTAGGTTATATCACTTTAGAGACATTTTACATGAGAAGGAAAATTGCACAATATGTCGGGAAATTCATTAAACAGTGCTACATTTCCCCTCTCATACTTTATCTGTTTACATATCTACATCCAGGTCCAGAACTGTTCATTTCTCTGTATTCAATCTGCTGCAGTATTGTGTCCATCCAGTTGTTATTCTATCACTTTGCATGTGGTGATAAAGAGCGGAGGAAATGGGTAAAGTGGATACAAGGATAACGCTGGTCTACAAGTACAATGGCTCCAGAGTAAAAGTAGTAAAATTTTACCACATGTGAGTCACTAATAAAGAAAAATCCAGTCAAAAATGGTGGTTGGCTGAAGTTTCCAAGATACAGTCTTGAGTTAAAATGTGAAATTCAGTAATTAACAGGAGAATGGATTTTACTCAAAATAAATATTTTTACAATACATTCATAAGTTCTACATAGTGGAAATTTATAAATGTACATAAACCAATATATTGTATATGTATAATAACACTTTATCATGAAAACATCATCAATCAGCACTTTTGTCATTTATTTTCCAATTAATCTTCTTAAAATACATAACTTTTACCACATTTAATCTGAGGCTGATAATTTCTAAAAAAAAAAAAACAAAGAGGTAGATCAATAGGAGTTGAGTTATAAATAACATTCATAACCAAATGTTAGCACATTAGCTAATTAATGTTAAGTCCGAATGCATCTGCCAAATTTAGATAGTTGTGGTTTCCCTTAATAATATGACATGTTTCACATCTTTACACTTTATTTTTGTTTTTTCAGCCACTTATCTTTACTGTGCAGTTCAGGGGGAAGGTAAATCAAGTGACAATTTATGTTGACACGAATGAGCATGGGATGAAGTGAAGTACTACAGGAAATGGATAAGCAGCTGGAATCTTATTTAAAACACTGCAGGTAAAAACTGACAATGGAAAAGTGCACTTGTTAAATTAATCCATTTAGCTCAATCAATTTCCATCAAAGAAAGCAGTTATAGTGAATGAGGCGGTCAGGCTTGTTTCCAATAACTGACTCCACAGTCACAGACTGTTTGGACCATGACATCATAGCCCTTTTAGTAACCATGGACAGAACTTTGTGTCAAAACACTAATTAAAAGAACTTTCATATTTTCCACTGAATTTGGTTTTGATGACATTAATGACTCCAAAGTCAATACTGAGTCTCCCCTAAATCTCTAAATCCCTAAAACTAAGCTGTACACTGAACTGATCAGACTATAATGACTGCAAACCTCAGTCAGTTCTCTCATCCTTTTTCATCCTGGCTTCAACCATAGACTCAGAAGGTAACATGTGAGGTTATAGGCCTGGGTAGATCTGCTCCAACTGCTCTGAATCCCATGGTTTCATTCTCAGAGATAATATTTCTTGAATGTTTTTCCTCTACAGTACAGTGATATGCTGCTGAATCCTTTTCATTTTCCTTTCATTTGGTTAGCAGTAGTATTCACACTGAAATAAGCCATGGGTCCTTGGTGACCAAGGCCAGTGGAACCAGGATCATTACATAGACACTCAGTCATCTCTATTATCACACAAGCACTGACAGGGGACCTTTCTGATTTTATTGCTGTTTGTACTGGAACGTTGCAACACTTCACAGTTTTATTTTAATTTTTCTATAGGTGAGGTATAAAAAAGAAGGATAAAAAAAAAATCTGCAGAGGCAGAGACCAGCAGACCATCCTCCCTGGCAAACTGCACCCAGGTGACACTATGATTCACCAACAAATACATGAGTATTTTGTTTAGGTAAAGCGTCAGTACTCAATACTGGCTCTATACTTTAGTTGTATGTTCATGTTTCAAGGCCGATGCAATTATTAACTTAAAAGAGTGGTATTTTACTTTTTTAAATGTAATTATGCATTTTAAAACCTTTCCCTGTGGTCTACATAAACTGTAAATGCTATGCTGAATTCTTCATTAATTCAACTCCACAGGTCCATCTTTAACCCTATTTCTTAGTAATGACACTAGAAAGGTTATTTTTTTAGTACTGGCCCTTTAAATACAAATCAGCCACTTCACACCCCACCCCCTCCAGGCTGATGACCATGCTGGTCTGTCCTGTTTAGTGACGTGTTTAATGCAACCAATGACTAAACATTTTAGGAAATCGACTCAAAGTTTGGACATATTTTGAGTATGGACTACAACCGCTGCTGATGACTAAACAATTAAGGTGTACTTGGAGAGATGATCATTGGAAGTCTTGACCTTGTATGTGCAAATGTCATGAAGTAACTAGTTATAGACGTAACAAATTAAGAAGGAATTAAAACAGGTGGGAGAAATCCTCTTGATTTTTGTCAAAATGAATATAAAGACATCGCTGCAGCACCTGGAGGGTTCACATCTAAACTTTATGAACTATTAGGATCTAAATGCATAAATAAATGAACAAAAGACTAATAAAAGTAGGTTTAGCAAAAATATGACTCCTTTAAAAGATAAACTTTTAGCTATTTTTTAAGTACTACATTGCAACAACCTCCATAACTCTATCACATACTTAACAACAAACAAAATCTAATTGTATGCAAAGAAGTGATATATTTAATTTCAGGCTTTGCCCTGAAGAAATAATGGCATGCAGCAAATCACTGCTGTTGGGCAGAAACCTCTTAACTCCAAAACGACTGTTTTTCAGGAAACTGGAAAAACGATGTACATTCTAAGTACATGAATGGAGTCAAGAGTCACAAGCCCTTTTGAAACATATTTTAATGGTTTAATATTTCTAAAACTGTCAGGAAAGTGTGAAAACTGACCAACAGAATTCTTGTATGACAGATTAAAAAGGCCAAAAATGGACTAAAAAGGTTTCAGCCCAACAGCAACGATATGAAAGAACATCATTATAATCATAAGACTTGAAACTTGACTCCGACTGACTTGGTCTCTAACTCAACAACCCGGGCTTTGATTAAGATTTGAAAAAAAAACAACAAAAAAAAATGTGAACATCTCTGATATTTATCCACTAATATGCAAATGCAGTTTAATAAAGATCGGACAAACATACACAGAGGAGCACAGATGCATAAACACACAATAGAACATAAATTAGAAGGCAGCTTGTAGCTGTCACCCACCAATTTAAATAAATGGTTGCCTCTTGCCCTGTCCAACGAGCCCACTAATTGTATTTTCTCTTACTCGGTGGCGTTTGTCAGGCTCCATCAGTCTTCTGTGGCGTGTATAAAATGACAGTCCACCTGGTTGACATTGTGAATGGTAGTCAGGTCAGGGCCCTGCTCTCCTTAGGGCCAAGAGGTTTGTTCAAACCTTTTGCTTTGCCTCATTAATTCTTCCACAAAAGAGGAAGGAAAGACTAAGTCCTCCATTATTTTTGGCCGGGTGCCATACCCTTTGCAATATGTGAGGACGGACAAGACGTTTGTTCCCAGAATTTAGCCCACGGGTATACACTGAAGGTGATAGAAACTAAAAAAAAAAAAATCACAAAAAACAATGTGATCACTGTAACCTTAGTGTTTCTTTCCAAAGCTGTTACAGTTAAGATCAAGTCAAACTGATTGTCCAGTGTGTGTCACAGAGAATTATACTGAATAAACTGCAATAAAGTGAAATAACCCTTCAAACGTTTACATATTTTAGACCTCTGCATTAAATCACATACTGCAAATGTTTCCTGATTCGTGCTCCAAAGGTATTTTTTTTATTTGGCATATGTATAAGCAGAATCTTCTTGCGTGACATTTGAAGTTGATTGTCTTCAGTTCCCTCTCACTACTCGGGGCTTCATTTTTCATCATCTTGTAGCATGTGTAAGATACCATAGAAAGTAATTCTGTACGATAATTTTTGTGGACAATGAACAAAGGGAAACGTGCAGGTCTTGGGACGAGTGTTTAATTGTCATTTCTTAGCATGTTCACGAATGATACGTATGTCACAACAAATCACCGGGCCATATTCCTTTTCTCAAATGTCAATGTAACACTGTGAATATAAACGCTTAACATTTAGTGGCAAATAATAGAATGTGGACAAGGCATTTGTAGTGCTGACATTTTAGATCAGTGCTCATAATGTGTTCTGGGGAAGCTGTAAAACAGCTAATGTGTTAGAGGGTCTCAGCGGCTTAGAATGCTGCTAAATTGGAGAGAAAAGCAGACAAGGGAGTAAGGGAGTTAGAAAAGTAGAGGAAGGAGGAGAAGGAGTGAGAGGGAGAAGAACACAGAGGAAGAGATGACTGTTTCTTTTTCTTTCTTTTTTCTTTTTTTTTTTTTTTTTTTTAAATCCTCAGCTAAGAGAGCCACAAAAAGAGAGAATTACACAGGAAGAAAAATTGCCATTGTCGCAGGCAGAGACAGTGGTAAATGGCGCGTCATTTTGCAGTAATTTACAAATCGCGGAGTGGAAACAAAATTAGATTAAGTGGGTCTGTTGAAATGGACCTGCTAAACATCACTATTAATTATGTGGCTGTCAAGGGTAAAGATTATTTATTTTCATGGCAGAGAGTGAAATCATGTCGTAGGTGACTGCTTTGGGGTTTTTAGGAGAGTCATTTTTCATCCGCACACATGCACCTCTAAACAAAACAACAGCAGAACATGGACGTTCAATCAAAGGCCACCAATGTCTACATTATCGTCGAGGGCAATAAATGGCTTAACCTGACTTATGGGAAATAATAGGCGTATCCAATGGTTCAATGTCACTGCTGACAATAATGGGGGAGGGATTGTTTGCTATTCTCCGAAAAGGCCAGATAATTCTGTAAAGCAAACAAAAGCTTAAACAGTTTCAACAGTCGGCAACATGATAGGACTCAGACCCAGGGGTTCATCTCAGTGGTATTGACAGAAATAGAACAAAATTAAAAACAGAACTATGTCAAAACACGCTGCTGATAAAAGAAAGAAAACCTCAACGATCTTTCATAATGAATACATTGTCGTATATTTTGCGAGTGGGCGTCTGTAATCTTAACTGAAACTTGTTCATGTAGTGCTTACCCTCATCTCCAGCGTGTAGTCATGAGGTCAGAACTATGTCAGAGGATATAATTATCTCATTCATGGCAGCGCACAGCTTTCCAACCACAAAGAATGTACCTGAAGCAACTGAGGAGAGTGCAGATACCCATGGACATGTGGACAGGCAAATCGATACCTCTATTCATCTTTTTATAGCAGGGGTCAAAGTAACTCAAGTTGCCACACTGTGAATTTAGTTGGATGGATTTTAAGCAGGGACTGGATTCAAAAAGTAAAGCAATGCACATTTGATTATTTAATTATTTATATCTGCTCTAGGTGTTGTAAAAAAAAACAAAAAAACACACAGACAAAAGATCAAATTTGTCATGTACTGCACTGTGGGTATATGCTTTCATAAGGACAGTCATAGGTTACTTTTAGGAAAATGTGGCCGAAATTGGATTTATTTTTTTTTTGCCCATGTGTGACCTGTATCTGATCTATTAAAGACAGTCTGAACAGCACAAATCTGATTTTGACAAATCTAGCCCAGGCCACTTTCATATGGGGTCCTAAATCTGATACGTCAGGGCTGTTTTTAGCTTCATGGACTGCTGTTTAGGGATCCCTAGTTTGTCAAACTATGATGAAGAAGTTCTTAACCCTTTAGATCAGGGGTCTCAAACATGCGGCCAGGGGGCCAAATGCGGCCCGCCAAAGGGTCCGGTCCGGCCCGCAGGAGGAATTTA
>JAPTGZ010000002.1:21679464-21692186 GCA_029814645.1 Fowleria isostigma
ACGAGGAAAGCCCCGCACTCGATGGCTCGACATCATTGCAGACGACCTCCAACAACAAGGAGTTGACCTGAAGGATGTGTATGTATATATATATGTATGTATGTGTACATATACATATATATATATATTTTTTTATTTATTTATTTTTTTTTATTTATTTATTTCCACTATAGTTTCCCTAAGTTTGTCAAGGTAGTGATGATTGTAGCCACCAGAAAAAGAAACAACACACCAGAAAAACCAAATGTTCTTTGGGTAGCCGTAGTAACAGTTATATGGGTTGTTCCAAGTAGGCGTCCAAGGGGGAAAGAGTTAATGTCCTCCCACAATATTTTGGTAGGGATGAGGTCTAGACTTTCAACAGGTCACTGAAACACCTTATTTCTTGTCTTTTTCAGCTGTTCTGTTGTAGAGTTTCCTTTGTCCTGTTGCATGACCCAATTTTATCCAAACTTTAGCTGTCGGACCAATGGCCTCACATTTGACTCTGGATACTCTGGTGTAGACGAGAGTTCACGGTCAACTCGATGACTACAAGGTGACCAGGTCCTGTGGCGGCAAAACAAACCCAAAACCGTCCACCTCCACCACCCTGTTGAACAGTTGGTAGGAGTTGTTTGTGGATAAACGTGGCCAAAGGACATTATTCCAGAGTTCTTGTGTTTTGCTCAGACACGTCTTCACAAACCTAAGCCCAGCTGTTATGATCCTTTTTAGAGAGAAGAGGTTTTCTCCAGACAGACCTTCCAACCAAGACTGAATAAACATTGTTCAGTGTTTTCTTTGTAGTCTGACCTTGGGGTGAATTTGGTGGGAAGTTCAGTCCTGGGAAGATTGGAAACCATCACGATATCTATTTTTTTTTTGTCAGTTATGAATAATCTTTGTCACTAAATTGTTTGAAGATGACCTTTGACCTCCTCCTGGATTGATGGACAGCAACAAGTCCTTCTTTAACCCTTTAACTACCCCATAAAGGAAAAACCTGATGAAAAAATTTTGTTTGCATTTCTTATTCCACTGGATGAATCAAAAATTACTTACTAAGTCAATTCTTTCAACATATTCACAATTTGCCACCACTAAATTTTAAACATTTGCAGAAATTGATGAACAGAGGTTTGAACTGTATAAGAAATAATCCATTATTTCATATTGGTTTAATTTCTGTTAATTTTTATTTGGTTGAACATGTTTTTTTTTAATTATTACATATATAATTTTGTGGTGTCAAATATTATTATTATTAGGAAGGCCTCTTATACTACGATATGCCCAAAAAGTATTCATATCTTTCATATTTTCACCCAAAACAGCCAAAATACCTTTAGTGATTTTCATCTTTCCTGGTTCAGTTCAGTTCAGATAAGTTTGGTACGCCGCTTATTGTAATATAGTGACTCAAAATGTGCTAAACCAAACGCTGATTGTAATTGCTGATTTATTCCCTTCCACATATCATATGTCCACAGTCCTTTGAGCACATTAAATGTCTTTTAAAGATGCATCTATTTGCACTGGCTTTTAACCTCGTGAGACCCAAGAAGGTAAAAGTTTTGGCTTTTTTTAACATTAAATAATTACTTTGATTGGAAAAAGCATGATTCATCAGTTTTCCAGATATATAGTTTATGTTTTTTAGGGAATATCCTTTGCAGTGGATGTTTTTTTTTAATAAAACTGTAAACCTCTTGTCCACTAAAGAGGACAAAAATGCATTGCTGGGTCTCAGTGTGTCACTTTTATTTATTTCATCTTATAGTTATGTTTTAGACGCTGTTTATCTATTACTACATGTTTGTTTTTTTAAAATCAGTTGTAGTATATCTTGTATTTATTTTTATTTTACTAGTTTTAGCATATCCTGCCTTTGTATCTGCAGATTTGTACAGCATGTTGGGTGCTTTGTGTTGTTTTTTTTAAATGTGCTATATAAATAAACCTGATCTTCACATTGACCTTGGTATTCTGTTCGTGCACAAACTGCTCAAATGTCTGCATTCATCGAGGTGGTCATATTTGTTGATGATCAATAACTCAGCAGCACCTGGCTTATACTTTTCACACATTACTTCTCCATTTTGGTTACATTTTTGTTAAATAAATAATGACTTGGTACAATCTGCTGTGTGTTGTTTTACACTTGAGTTAAATTTAAGTAATTTTAGAACCTGGTAAGAACCAGATTAATTTTTTATCATTATTATTATTATTATTATTATTATTATTATTATTATTATTATTATCATTATCATTATTATGTCCTGATGTAAAACCAATTCATTCAAAGAGGAAGCAGTTTTTCCCATGAATAGAAATGTACAGTCGCTGAAAAAAATTATTTGACCACCCGATGTTTTCCTCAATTTCTTGTTCATTTTAATGCCTGGAACAACAAAAGGCACATTTGTTTGGACAAATAAAATGATAACAACAAAAATAGCTCATAAGAGTTTAATGTTCGAGCTAATATCTATTCATTTTCCATGGTTTTCTTGATAATAATCAAAATCACATAAGTTTCTTCATCAATATCTATGGCATTGTACTGACAAAAACAGTCTTTTTCGACATTCCATGTTTTATTTTCTGTCTATTTTAGTCACATGATACACACAGAAGTTAATACCTGATTGCATAACCATTGTTTTTGAAGACTTTTGATGGTCTAATAATTTTATTTTATGACTGTAGAAATGATTTAGTGTCTTTCTGTGTGTCTGAGTATTTTGTGCCATTTCATTTGCCACCGTTAGTGCTTTTAACTCCGCTGTAGGTCAAATCAGAATGTAAGAACAGTATATTTGTTCATGCAGGTTGGATCACTTGTTGAATAAACCACATGTTAAGATGATGGTGTGGCAGAGGTTAAATATTTAGTGTAGTGGCATATAATTCTCTCAGCTCTAAGAAAGTGATTACAGTTGATACCTATACATTATAATGGTACACTGTAATAATACCAGTCATGTAACTATTGTGAAGCCTTTTTGAGGTAAAATACATATTATTAGCAACACAGAGTTGTAATTTATTTCTCAGTGATGAATAATTAATAGTTATTAACAGTTTCCACATTCAAATATCTCTTTATTTCTACTATCATTATCCTCAGTGCTGCCATGTTCGCTGTTGTTTCATCCACCCCAGCAATAACACAAATAATAACCAAACTACAAAGGCTCAGCATTCAACAGATACATTGCATAAGTAGTAATGCACTACAAAGGCCTTATTCACCATAGAAATCTAAACTCCTGAGAGGCATCTCTCTTTGAAATGTCCCCTACTGTCACCTCTGTCAATAAGTAAAAAGCTAAACAGCTACAGTATACATGACAAAGGCTGAGGCTGGCAGCAAAGGTAACCAAGGGCAGAGAGCCATTTAATATTTATGACACATGTCGAATCACTGAAATCACCTATTCATTAGCGCCTATATACGGCTATAGCCCTGAAGAAGTGGGGTTGAGGGAGACGTATGTGTGGGTTTTTGATACACTTGTAATAACCATCACCAAACAAGGCCAATAACAGTTTTTATGTTATAGCCATCGTAATCATCGTCAGTCTGGGAGGCGCTTCAGCCTTAACCGCCAGAGAGGCCTGCCTGCCAAGAGTGCTAGTAATATAAATGCACTTTGAAGAATAGAAGGGATGGCATGCTGCTGGATAGGTGCCAGCCACACATCCAAAGCTGCAAAATCACAGCCACGCTGACTCAATGGCAATTTCTTACTCCTTTCCTTTTCCCTGGACTCGCCCATGAAGAGCAAATAGCGCTCCAATGTCTGCGTTGCATTATGTAAAAGGTATAAACAAATTACACTGTCATAGTTTAGGAGTGAAATGTGAGCTATTGAAAAAAAAGGGTGGCTTTATTTTAAACAATGTTTTATTACAACCACAAATGACAATAATTTGATGCTGGGTGTTAGCTGCATGCACTGGAGGGCAGTATTGCTATATGGGGGTATCTAGCATTGCGCATACAGGCTTAAATTAGCTGTGTTGGTTATAAACTGCAGTAAAATGAGTAATCTATCAGTCAGAACACAAAGACTACAGATGTGAAGACGTGGAAAAAAATGTATTCTAACAGGCTGAACAGACTGACATTGTGATCCACCCAACTGAGATTTGCTTCTAAGTAGCTCCCCTGGTTTGTCTTCAGCAGGCTACAGTGCACTCATAAGAGAGTTTGATTCATTACAGCATAACAAGTAGATGAAAATGTGAGAGCTGCTAGCGACGGTAGCAGGCACTCATTAACGCTGATGTGGACAGTATGCTTACAAAGAGGAGGAAGAGGGGAAGATAAGTTCAAAATTGTGACAGGTTTTCTCTTAAAATAAAACTAATGCTAGACTGCATGAGAGACAGAGGACCCTAATAAGTACGTACCGCAAATAATTGTTTAATAAGTGTCCTGGGATTATTGAAAAGTGAGAGGTTTCACCGCCAGCGTTATGTGGCTTTGTGGAAGCTTTCACTTTTCTCTGCCAACAACATATCAACCTGTATGTTACCTAAACCGCCGGCCCCGCTGATTGTTAAAGAAACCTTTCATACATTCATTCTTCTGTCATACAGCCTCTTTGTGAATACCCATATGGAAACAAACACGCAAAGCTACAAGGACAAGGTCTACTCTGACAAGACAGCGATGCCTGAGGAGCTTTATTGCCCCTAAAAGCTGCAAGACTATTCCAGCATGGATGTTTGGAACGCTGCATGCGGATGAGACGGATCGGAATGTCTCCTATGAGTGTCGTTGCACCCAGTAAATGTCACACAAGTAGACAATATATGGCTGTCATGCAGCGCTGCATTCAAACAAAAAACTGCTACAAATTTACTGGACTTTAGTGCCAAATTTAGTGTCAAAAATTAGCATTGTCATTTTCTGTCACCATCCTTAGAATTTACTGCTTTGGATTTATTCAGAGGCAGGCTCATTTGTTTCCTAGCTTGTGTTTGTGTGTATGAGGAGTAGAAAAGAAAACACTGGTGGAATAGGAGGATTAAATGAAGTCAAATATATATAAATAAATGAGACACAGACCAGTCTCTTTGTACTGGTCTCTATCTGTGTGTCTGGGTCGGGTACATGTGTGTGATTCAGTCGCCCTGTGCATGTTTGAGTGTGTCAAAACAGTGCCACGCTCTCATCCAGCTCACATCGCTCCAGGTTTGTATGCCTCCAACTGCAGGTCACAAAGTGACATTGTGCTTTTATGGCTGCTCTCCATGGTGCTTCACATAAGCCCTGAAATGACTAAATCCCTCAGCCAGCGTCCCTGACCCCCAGCATCCCTGTTAGTGCTGCTGCATTCACACTCTTTGATGTGGCCCTGAATTGGAATCGGTCATCGGCCTCATTCCAGGGATTGATACCGTCTCTGCTGTTCACATGTGTACAATCGAGCAGAACTCAGTGGTCAGCTGGTGCCTGTCTGATTGCCTTGGCTTCTGTCTTCTCTGCAGCATTAAAAAAGGAGGAGTTTCATATTAAGTGCAACAACCTTGACAAACGATGTCCTTCTTCAAATATATGTTTGAATATAAAAAGAAAAAAAGAACCTTTTTTCAGTATAAAAAGCTGTCTTGAGAACATGCCCATCTAGTGCAAACCCACATCCAACATTAAAAACTGATATAAATATCATTATATATAAGGTTATATTTCCTGTAAATAAACATCAGTCAGTCATCTTCTGAACCGCTTTATCCTCAAGAGGGTTGTGGAGGGGTGGGGGAACCTATCCCAGCTACCTATGGGCAAAGGCGGGATACACCCTAGATGAGTCACCAGGTAAACGCAAGACTGACATAGACAGATGAACAACCACTACACTCTCACGTTCACACCTGTGGGTAATTTTAAGTCGATCAATTACCCTATCGGTGCATGTCTTGGGATGGTGGAAGCAACCCCTAAATAAAGGTCACTAATTGTCAAAGAAACAATGAAACGAGGTTATATTGTAAATAAAACAAAATAAAACAAAACCAGAAAAGCACTCAGAGAGCACAGACCTCCGCCAAACATAATAGTTCCCCCTCATATTGTGAGTCACACCAAAATAATAATCCTACATTTATTTGTATATATTTTACAGCAAACACAACATATACAACAACACATGTACAAAGAAATGCAGACTTACTTTCTTTTTTGCTAGTTTTCAGTTTTTTGGGGTTTTTTTTGCATTTTTTATTTATTTTATAAGAAAATATGCTCAAATGCCGAAAATGGTCCTATCTCTCAATGTTAAAGAATCCTTTAAAAAAATCCTGGATCCAGGTGGTGATCCGGATCACTCCCAAAAGCTAATCGATTCGTCCTTGTGTCATTTCCATCATGTGCTAAAAATATCATCAAAATCTGTCCAGTAGTTTTTACGTAAAGTTGCTAACAGACAAACAGACAGACTGTGCAGAGCACACTGCCCCAGTACCTGGACCCTCCCCCTTGCCGCACACACACAGCTCAGTGAAGTGCAGGTAGCCCCGCCCACACCCACATGGAGGAGAGAGGAGAGACGTAACTAGCGCCTTTCAAACCAAATTAGCGCATTTGGACAGGAGCAAAATGTTGGATCACTCCCAAAATCTATTCACTTATACCTTGTGTCATTTCCATCATGTCCTAAAAATTTCAGCAAAATCCGTCCAGTAGTTTTTGCATAAAGTTGCTAACAGACAAACGCTGGCAAAAACATAACCTCGTTGGCGGAGGTAAAAAAATATTAATGGTGGGTGGAAATGCTTATATTATTGTATAATGCCCACACAGACACACACATCTGTGAGCTAGTTTGTGTCCATGTTGAGTGAGTAATGTCGCTAATGCATCTGTCAGTCCTGTCACACTTACACCTATCAGTACATATGGAGCTCTATACATCTCTAACAATGACTACAACATTTAAAAAAAAAACAAAAAAAAACAATAAGTCATCACGTGAAGAAAATGCACAATGAAGAACACTGCAATTATTGCTCTCTGGTCTATTATTACATTTTTTCCGCCTCAGCTGATAATTGAATTTAATTATTCAGGGTCTGTCTTTTTAATATGTTTTCCTCATTTCCTGGTAAATTGATTGCGTATACTAATCTTCTCATGTCTTCTTTTTTGCACTCCGGTATCTATCGCCATGGTAGACATTAGGTTTTCATTGTTCGGTCATTCATTTATTTATTTATTCACTTTACATTGGCCTCTCAAATGTTCATATGCGTTGTAAAATTAAACTGAAAAACATATGGTGATACATTCCCAAAATTTACAGTATGCTGCACAAATATAGTTTGCATCTGATAATGGAGTACAGAGGAGCATCAGAAGTGTTAAATGAAATTCTACAGTGTTTAACACATGTCTTGCCTTTCAGACCTGCCTCTTGTCAGTAAGGTGAAAATGAACCTCCTCCTTATGGCACACACAACTAAACTGCACTAAACGTTCTCCTTTAGTCTTTCTTTCTGGTGTTACCACTCAGCCTCAATACAGAGGACCAGGTGATATTGACCTAATTTTTTGTTTGTTTGGTCTAACCCCTGAGCTGGCCTGGTCACGGATGACAAATGCATTATTAAACAGCAACTAAGCCAACTCAAACTTCACGTTCATAATGAAATGCAAGCAGAGGTGAAAGTAGGTGGAGTTGCTTAGCAGCCCGCAAAGACATCTAGGAGATTTTAGATAGCTGTGAAACAGCTCAAGGGTATTCTATATGAGGCAGTGTCCCCCTGAGATTTGCTCTGGACTCAAGCCGGGCTGCTGTAGAGATATTGCTGGATACAAGTGTTAATGAGAATATACTTATCACAGCCAGAGGTGTTATCTGTCGGTTGTCTCATCTGAGCTATGTTCAGCATGTGAGGGAACATATTCTAATATGCAAAAAAAAAAAAAAAAAAAAAAAAAAGTCAGACAAAAAGGAATTAATAGTGGGTTTAGTTAATAGTGGGTTTAGTTTTGTGCTCAGCATCAGAATAGCCTTTATTGTCATTGTGTGTGTGCAATGAAATTAAGAATGCTACTCCATCCAGGGCAACAATATGAATAAAATAAGAAAAGAGTGAATATGAAATGAATAGGGCTGTCAAAATTTATGCATTAATACAGATTAATCCATCATCATGATTAATCTGATTAGACATTTGAATACAATTAACCCATCCTCAGCACAGAATGACTCTGAACATTCTCCGGTCATACATTTCAGGCAGTTTGTCCAAGTAGAGTTAGAGTTGCACGTGAAAAAATGTGCAGTTGATCCGGTAGTGACAGGCAGCAGAAGCATCCCATAAAGATGGAGGACGCTACACAGCACGTCGGCCCTCTGGATGGACATGTTTAGTTGAGTTTAGTTTATCTTGAGCTGGTTGTTTGTTGTGGAGAGTTGAGGATTACAGCTGTTGAGTGCATTCAATTCATTGTACTATTTTTTTTTTTTCTTTTTTTGTCACTGCACTCGTCTATTCTTGGTGGTGAAGTCCCAACAATTGAGGCCACTGCTCACTACTGCACATGGAAAGATTGAAAAAAAAAAAAAAAATCATCATATGCACAAAATATACATGAGTATGAGCAAGTCTGCATATAGAAGCATACACAGGGAATATAGAATAAGACATGGTGAGTATGTGCTTCAAAAAAAACCCCAAAACATCAAGAATTGTACATCAAGAGTTATACCTGAAGAATCTGCATATAGGATAATGCTCATTCTAATAATGTGAGTATGAAAAAACCAGGACAGAACTGTCGACCGACATGTAGTATTATGCACACTCTGCAGGAAGGAGTTTTCTTTTCACCAAAGCGCTTCCAGCTTAAAATGCCAATTTAACATGATGCATACGTTAATTCTGCTTGCACTTTGGCTAACGCATCACCCAGCTTGCAATAAACAAATTTATTGCATTTATATTCCCTTCTTTGTTGAGTCTGTTTACTCATGCAAAATAAAACACATTTATATATATTAAAAATGAGTGATATTCATTCATGATTAAGCAAAATTAATCCACAGAAACCCTGTGATTAATCTGATTAAAAATTGCAATCATTTGACAGTACAAAAAAATATAAAAACTGAAATGTAAGCTAATAATAGAACTAAATGCAGAATAAAAAGAAACACAATTTGAATAGACACAATATTAATAATGAGAGTATGTATATTTATGAAGAAGTTTATAAAAACAATGCATTTATATTTGAGTAAATATTGTACATTTAGGATTTTGCACAAATTGCAAAGTATTATTGCACAAACTAAATGTGCAGTTCATACAAAATGCCTCCCTCTCTCTCTGACATACAGTCTTTGGATTACTGTACCGTCCGTCCTTTCCAGTAAAGCCCAAATACACACATTTATAAATATATATGTATTTGGAGTATCATGGAAGGGGGTTCTCCTCTACACCACCTTTCACCAGATCCCTTACTAATTGTTTCTGTCTCCAAGGTAGCATGGCTGCTCTTTGATGTTCAAACCCCTTCCTCTTCACAAAGGAGACTGACGGCAGGAGCAGAGAGAGAGGCAGATGGGCCGCGACAGGATGCTGCGAACCTTACGTCTCTCTCCCCCTTTCAAGTGCTCTGGTTCAATCAGCCCTTGCCGCACAAGCTGTTGTGGAGCACCTTTGAAATCATGGTGTCTGCACAATAGTCTTGACTGTTAATGACTTCTTGTAAAGTTCCAAAGCGGCTCTGATTACACACCCTCATGCACACGTACATGTAATGGCAAGTGCAGACAGGAGAAACAATGTTGTGCATAAACATGTGCACTCTCACAATGTCAGTCACACACGTTCACAGCACTCAATCACAATAAGCAGTTTATGAATGCTCCGAACCATGTTTCATCTCGTAGGCAGCACCATGGAAACCGGTGTTAGGACACAAGTGGCAAATTAATATGCTAATAAGGTGGTGAAGCAGGTTAACTAGAAGGTGTTAAATATTCATTGTCCATTGTTGAAGGACCTACCTTATGTTATTTGTGTAAATGTCAGATAAGGAAACATAAATGCTCATGTTTTTTACACATAACTACACTTTTATTGATACTTCACCATGAAACCAGTCTTGTGGCTTTAAAATATTAAGACTGTATTAGGAGGCACACATACTTGCAAACTCTGCCTTACTTTGATTTGGTGCCACGGTATATCTTGTTATAAGCTACCAAACTTTTTCAGCCATTTAAGACAAGTTGTATGATGCAAGATGTCAAACATGCAGGTGTTCGGCTCTAAAAGTATAGCGCCGCAGCTAATAGTGTGTCTTCAAAATACAACTAACGTATTGGACTGCTTTAAAGGAGATGGGAAACGCATTTCTCTAGAGCTGAAACTGCTAGCTCTGGCCCCTAATTAGGTGGTGGGCATACAGAAACTGGCACGCCGAAGTGTGGATGTGTGTCTTGCAGATGTGTGCAGGAATAAAAGACAGTACAGTACTATCCTCGGCCTAAAACTGCTGAAACCTATTACTCAAAAGTGTTATCTCGCTGTCAAAACCGCCGCGAAAGCCTTCATCTTCGCAACGGTCAGGTGTCATATGTAAAATGTTCCGACTCCGGTGGCTGTGTTACATGTGCAGGGGTTGATCAATGCCTCAGACCTAATGATTAAATCAACATAAACTGGAGTTTCTGGCTCTGAAAGCTGGGGGCTTGTATGATGTTTTTTGAAAATAAATAAATAAGTGAAAAATTCTGTTCTGCCTCCAAACTGTAGAATTTCATCTCACTTCCAAGTCCTGCCTGTTAATGATTTCAAATGTTTAAAGTAGTTGAAATCATTATAGGTGGCATGCTCCTGTAGATACATCATCTTGTACTGCAATTCCAACTAGTTGCTGATGAAGGTCAGTCAGTGTTGTACTTTCTGTGATCGAGTGCCTTTAAGGACATTTCTCATATGTGTTTTGTCCTTCTGGCATGTTAAGTGCCTTCAGTGACAATAATAAACGCTGAGGAACAGGGTGGAGAATTGTCAGTGTACAGAACCTTAATTCAATGTCTGTTTTCATTCAGCAATGCAATTTCTGTGTTCTTTGACTACTGATGAAGAAAGTCATCATCCTCACATTAAAATGCATTTTAGAGTAGTCTAGTCAAGATCAATGGCCCTTTTTTTTTTTTTCCTGTAGGTGTGTGGTCCAAAGTGCAGCTTTGAAAAAAAAAAAAAAATAGTACATGAAATGAATGAACGCACATTCATTTTCATCTGTCAATCTGTGGCTATAATGACATTAACTATACAGTATAAAACATGCCTGGCCTTGCCTCATGCCTCTGATTGATTAAATAACTAAAAAAAAATCGGTTTTACATTTGTAGAACTGTAGTGAACTGTAGTGAATTTGAACTCTTCACTTATCAAATTAACTAAATTCATGCTATTAAATGTTTGGATCACAATGGAATAAGTCATTCATAGATTTGAGTGGGAATAGATACAATGATTAACTTCCTTTAACATTCTTCAAAAACTGCCTACAGTTTAACTCTTTATCAGGTAAGTGACTATTTTTTGTGTCATTTCCAAACATTTCCAAAGATAGTGACAACAACAGTTAGGACAACAAGTCAATCATGTCAGGTCAAATGTGGTCTACAGGGTCTGTAAGGTCCGCCTCTGCATGAACAGTGAGTCTAACTGCTTTGTTAGAAACCATGAAGTAACGGTGCTAATGGAAGGAATGACAATGTATATTTTTAAGGTGTCTGTTTTAGCACTTAAGTTGTAATAATCAGTCAACTGTGTGTGTGTACATATATATACATACATATATATATATATATATATATATATAGTTTCTCAAGACTGAAAAACAGTGTTTATCCCCGAGCTGTCGAGTCCATTTTCTCCACAAACACATAAATAGACACTATGTGCAGTAAGGACCCTTGTCTCGCACTGGACTGCACTTATCACCCATCTTACTGTTCACTTGCACTTTCTGTTTACATATTTATATCATTTAAAGTTTTTATCTCTTTTATATAGTGTGTTTTTTAACTGTTTATAGCTGGGAGTCACCAACAGAAATTTTATTGTGGGAACATAATGACAATAAAGATTCTTGATTGATCTTAATACATATATATATGTAAGTATATGCATTGTTGTGTCATAAGTTTACATACCCTAGCAGAATTTGTGATTCTTTGGTGATTTTTCAGAGAATATGAATGGTGGTAATACAAGCACTTTTCTTTCACCCGTGGTTAGTTGTGAAGTGAAGCCATTTATTATCTAACAAATGTGTTTGCTGTTTTTTTTGGGGGCGGCTGTGGCTCAGGATTTAGAGCATGTCGTCCAATAACCGCAAGGTTGGCGGTTCGGTTCTCACTCTGTCCCAGTCATGTGCTGTTGTGTCCTTGGGTAAGACACCTCACCCACCTTACCTCCAGTAAGGCTACTCACACTGGTGTATGAATGCATATGAATAGTGGGTGGTGGTCCGAGGGGCTGTAGGCGCAGATTGGCAGCCACACTCCTGTCAGTGTGCCTCAGGGCAGCTGTGGATACAAATGTAGATTACCACCACCAGAGTATGAATGCGTGAGTGAATGAATAATGGATCCACTGTATGTGCTTTGAGTATGTCTTAATAGAAAAGTGCTATATAAATCTAATCCATTATTATTATTATTATTATTATTATTATTATTATTATTATTATT
>JAPTGZ010000002.1:22080600-22106054 GCA_029814645.1 Fowleria isostigma
GTATAACATTTTTTTTTTTTTTTTTTTTTTTTTTTTTTGCTATTTGCATTTTGCTGCCGTCTGATGAGGATCCTTCCTCCCCTTTCCCCTACTTCAGATTAATTCATGGCACTTGTTTTTTTTGTAAATCAGTGATGTGTCTACGCGACGGTTCTCGTGGTTGATTTTCATCACATTCAAGCGGAAAAAAAAAGGTAAGATTTGATTTTAGTCATGACTTTGATTTCGATGTCAAAATGTGTCTCACTTTAATGGCTTTTTTTTCTTTTCTTCTTTTTTTTTTTTTTTACAAAACACATATTTGCTCTGTTTCCTGCATGTGCGCGTTTGAGAAATACTGGAGCGCCCATCAGCCTTATTTATGTGGTCCGTGGAAAATCAAATTGATGTCCCAATACCGGCAACGGACGCGCACTACGTTTACAACCAACATAAACCAGGCGAAAATTTACTGATCAGCCTGCGTGGAAGTTAGATAAATCATAGTCTTGCGATAGTGGGTAATTTTTTTTTTTGTGATGCGCCGTGGGTTTTCCTAGAGCTGCTCCTTAACAGGCGTCCCCGAGCACCTGATGTAAATAGGAATTATCCACGGACACGGCGCGTTTTGGAGAAATCTAAGCCGAGTTGTCGCATTATGTGTGTACCGCGCGGTTGGTCACGACTTCGGGCGTTTTTATTTAGTCTTGCTCGACACTGATCGCCACATAGATAGGCCTACTTTCGAAGAGCATCCAACTGCAGCGACTTTTGAGTGCAGGGTTCTCAGCAGCTTTGGCCGCTGTTCGCTCGGTGCGTGGGTGCGTGGCAACAGTGCGCCTCTGGTCAAGCGGTTCAGCTGGAAGAGACTGTAATGTCAGGTGCTTTATCTGTGCACCTTTTGACTCCAGCAGATATGAATAAATAAATAAATATAGCCTGTAACATGGTGCAATTGGGAATATTAGTCTAAATGATCCGCCACAGTTGGTTGTTTGGGTTCCTCATATGTTACCCAGCCAATATATGTGCAATAGATTGTTATTTTTATTATTGGGCCTGTTTTTAAAGACCCCCGTAAGGCCCACGGAATTCAGTATTTTCTGGTGAATTTAATCAAATATAAATGTAAACCATCTTAAGGTGAAATACACATTTTGTCTCCAAGCAGATGTGTTAATATTATAGTAAAATAAGAATCACTGAAGACATGGGTTTGCATATTTGCGTCAACATTTCCATTTTCAGTACATGTAGAGCGTTTAGTTACAATACACAAACATAGTGTATGTGCAACTGCATCTCTATACACTCCTAATATTCATTGTGTGTGTGTTGAGTTTGGAGAATGTTGGGACAATGAGTGTTGCATGAGGAAAAAAGTTAGACTAACCAACCAACTTTCAGAAATGCCTTGGGTTTTATTTAAGATGTCGTCCATGTACATCTACATTTCATTATACGGTTTATGTTTAACTGTGTCACCGTAGCACAACAAAAGCTTCTTTAAAACATGTCTTTCCAGCAGTCAGATGTGTGCATAACACCACAGTTAATTCAGTTAAAGTCAATTAAAGCGTTGTATCATTTAAAACAATCATCACCGTCATTCAGTAGGATTATAAGAGATGGATTTTCCTTTACCTTTAACAGATAATATATTCAGTTTGACTCCCACAATGAATTAATCTACTTTATAATCCATTATGATGTCTGGAGCACATTTTAATCTGAAAATATATGGAACATGTCAATAAATGTGCTTTTCTTAGCATTACTGGAGTAAAAATATATATATATTTCATGTTTTTTCTGTAATCTCTGGAGCTCTATATTGTCTGTTCCCTTGTCATCATAACTGTTTTTGCATAATTTATTTACATAATTCAGAATCTTGCCATTTGTCCATGTGATAATTTTCAGACGTCCCACAAAACACCAGAATTACGTGAAGCAACACCGAAATGATCACATTTGCATTTGCATGTATGGACTGCCCTCTTGAGGTCCACGATTACAAAGTTGTAAATTAGTTTGTCATTTTGCTAATGCAGGAAGGTAAGAAATATTACCCAGCAACAATTTAATTACCTAAATACTACAACTGGTCACAATCCAAGTCTATCTAAGAATTAAGAAACTGATTGAAATTTGAAGAGCCACTGGGTTAATCAGTCAAACAGCACTGCCAGACCTTATGCAAATATCGTGTTATTAATTATGTGTCAGAATTTTAAATACATTATTATTTTTTCATCAATATAAAGTTATATGCTGCACAAGTCCCAGTAATATTTTAACCTGAACACAGCTCGTTCATCAGCATTAAGCGCATCATCAACAACACTGTCAACATTCTCATGTTATGTTAAACACAGTCGCACACTTTAGCACTTTCCAGCTCAACTTAAGTGATATAGAGTCATTGTTGAAGTTTCCCCAGGAGAAAGGAACTTTTATTCGCACCATGTAAGAAGAATTGCTCTGACTATGTGGACTGAAAAAGAACTGACTGATCTTGACAGAATCCTTGACTGTCAGCGATCCTTAAAGTTGTTAAAAGAGGAAAGTCCCAAGACAATCAAAAGTATTACTTCTACCACTGCTCTCTTTTGAACATTTCTTGGGATCTACAGACAATATTTGATAGATAGCACACAGGTGACAACCTGGTTTTCACAGTTAAAGGATTCCACATGTCTTGGGTTCCAGACTGAGACTGCACTTAAATGGATAGGGGTCTTTGAGGTGAAGGTAGCGGGTGAGAGTAGCTGCGTGCCTCTCCTCTCGCTTGTACCTTCAGCGGATACAAACACCAGGAAGGCCTGTCCATCACACTGTCGTGTAAAGTGATCCAGGGCCAGCCTGCTCCTCTTCCCTCTGTATCTCCCAAGAGAGAGGCTTGAGTTTGCCTACTGGATTCAACCTGCTGTCTAGGGCTCAAAATAGCCATTTCAGGAGACTAGTGAAATGTAAGCAAAGGAGACACTCTGACTGACAACTAGGATGTCTTTCTCCCTCCCACTTACTTTTTCCCTCCAGCACAATTCCTTCTCTCACCTAACGTATTCCTCATGGATGGATTTATAAAGAATTGTGACAAGTGAAAACCTGTGCAAATATTGGAAAACTGTGGTTATGAGAAAGCAACAGACATGGAATATAGTGGAAAGATGAATAGTTTTCTTGTAATTGGCTGGAATGATTACATGGCTTTCACAAAAAAAAAAAAAACAAAGTCTTGTTATTATTATAATTATACTTTGGAAGAGAAATAGCTAAATATCCTCAATACAATCAGATACATTTTGTTCAGTTTTATAACATTAGCATTGCCATTGTGTCCTTGCTTTTGCATTTGTATGTCTATATGTAGTTTATGTCAAAATCGTACTACGTATACTTCATCCTGTTGAACATTATTGTCACTTAAAAGGCAGAGGAAATCTGGATCATGCTTTGATCTTTTCTTTTTTTTCTTTTCCCCCCCTCTTTTTTCACTTAGACGAAGCACATCCCATTTAAGGATGTAATTTAAACTTCATTATGCGTTGTGCGAGATCAGCCTTGGACTGCTTGGCGATCATCACTGCAAAGAAATTGCTGTTCACTCTGAAAAAGACCCGTACTTCAAAGTAAAGTGTGCCACAGTTACTAATGGGATATAACTCATCAATATTTTGACATGGCTGTACAACACTGACTGTGCTGTATGTGTAGAGTGAATAACCCTCATACTGATCAATGTCAGCTTTGTTTTTTTTCTTTTTTTGTTTTTTTTTTCTTTTTCATTTTCCCTTTTTTTCACCCAACTGTTCTTTAATGGGTCTCATGTGACTGCTTTATAAAATGTGTGAAAAGAAATCTGTCTTTACAGGCTGCACGAATGCTTTGCAATTGTTGCTGATTCAAAACCAGCTTAATTAAATTCTTATTTTTAATCAATTCCCCTTTGTCAGTGGGGCGAGAGCTCCAATGGCTATGAGTGTTGTTGCCTTGCCAATTTAGTGGACCCCTGTAGAGCAATTTAGGTAGTCATACCTTTTTTTTTTTTGTTGTTGAAAATTATTTGATTCATATAAATGAGTAGAAATTTCATAAAGTAGAGAATATTGCATTTCCTAGAGAGCTGTTTGTGGTCCCTTGTTATTTCAGGTATGTATGCATTTTCAGCACCAGCTGTACATTGTTTGTGTGATGGCTGTCATCCATGTTTGCCTTTCACTGAAGGAAATGGCCATTTGATTTCAAGAAAGCAGCCTTATGAATATAAACCAATATCTTGAGGAAAATCATATGAGGTTAATAAACACTCAGGGGGGTTGGTTGACCTAAACACACAGTGGGATATAAGCAATGAAATTATATTAGTTGTTAAATATATTGAGCTGAAATGCACATGGGGAGCCGGTAAGAGGTAAACGGAGCTATGCATTGGTGGCTTTACCCTGTAGCCCTAACTGTGTAAACTAAATGCATTTTAAACACCAATAATGTAGCTCTCCTGCTGCTTAAAAAACGCTCTGAACACGAAATTACTAACACTGTAGAGCCAAACACCAAGCTTACATGGTCACCAATATGATTATTCTGGAAGTGATGAAATGTAGTTGTTAAGGATTTATACCATCTGATTTAATTTATGAATTAATCAGAATATGAGCTATTAAAGAGCATACTTTAATTACCCCTCTAAGTGACTGAATCTACTAACTGGTGGAAAGCAGTCAATATTTAATGCTACCATATACTGCATAGAAGCCATTACAGAGTGTGACTCTTTCATCATCTTCCAATGACCTACTTGGATTTTGGCGTGTGGGGATCTTGCCCTTTGGCAGGAGGGTTTTGCACAAATAAAACAAAAAAAAAAATAAAAAAGTGTAGAACCAAAGTGTGGTACTAATTGGCACCCAACACAGGAAGACCAATTAGGGTAAAATGTGAGGTGATGATAAAGTGATCTGCTCTCCATTTTCTCTTTGGGGTTTATCGTAGACATCTTTGAATACAAATAGTCAACTAGTAGCTGTTTAAATTTGTTGTTGGAGAAAACACATTCATCAGGATGTAATGAAGTTATGATTCAATTTCACTAATTTGACTGATGGTTGCTCCCTCAATAAATAATTTCACATCTTTGTCTCCCTCAACCGCAATTCCTCTAAACAGCGTTCTTATCGTACTGTGTATGTTTACACACATGGGCATTCATGAAATATTTGAGAGCTCAATTGTTTACATTCAGTACAAATGAGGCTCTCCATTAATAGCTGCTGTCAAGCACTACAAACTCCAAGTGTGTGTGGTTTTCTGTGTGTGTTCATGCAAGGAAACACCAGTGCTTAAAGCTCAGTCTGAAGTCTGGCTGTAAGGTACAGTTCAGAGGCATTACTGCACCATTTTTCCCCACACATATAAGCATTATTTTCCCCGTCTTCTTTTTATTTGTAGTCTGCGAAAAAACTTTGGAAAGCAAACTATTTTATCACAACATTGAACCCGATATGAAATGGTTCATTACAACAATGAAATGGATGGACGGAATTTGTGAACTGCTAACCTTTTCATGTCCGCTTGCTCAGTGGATGTCATAAAAGGTTAATTGTGTAAAACAGCTGTTAATTTGCTCTCAAAGACACAGGAAGGATGTGGGCTCATAACTAGTTAGGATGGTCAAGGTCAAGATGAAAACTCTCCGTGAGGGAAAATAGTACTAATTACAGCAGAACTTGAATGCCATGTATTTCTCTGTATTGACACTGTGCGCTCTGTCTCTTTCTCTTTTTTTTTTTTTTCCTCCTCTGCCCTCTCTTTTATAACAGAATTGCTGCCGTAGAAGGGAAGCTCCCACTTATTCTTGAGTATGGACTTAGCACGTCAGGCTCATGTGCTGGTGGTCTTGCTCACCTGTGTGGTCTTGCTATGTGGGGCCCAGGAGAGGGACTACACAGTGAAGGAGGAACAGCCGGAGAACGTACGCATCGGGAACCTGCGCAAAGACCTGGACCTCAACCTCGACCCAAACATCAGACTGTCCTCGCCGCTGCAGTTCAAGCCTGTGTACAAGACAGGTGATGTGCCTTTGGTGAGAGTGGAGGCCAACACGGGGGAGATTTTTACCACCAATCACAGAATTGACCGGGAGAAGCTGTGCTCAGGGGTCTACGCTGAGAAACGCTGCTACTACGAGATTGAAGTGGCCGTGCTGCCTGATGAGATCTTTCGACTGGTCAAGATCCGTTTCCTGATTGAGGATGTGAATGACAATGCACCCCTTTTCCAGTCCACTGTTATAAACATCTCCATCCCAGAGAACACAGCCATCAACACCCGATACCCTGTGCCCTCGGCGTTTGACCCTGATGTTGGGATCAATGGGATCCAACATTATGAACTGGTCAAGGTGAGGACAACTTCTAACCATATAAACAGAAAATCCTTAGGTATTTTATGGTTCAGCATTGACTCATTTTAATGTAATAGAATTATGTTTTCATTCAGTTGCATTTTCCAAACCCATAGTGGCCATAATATTATGTTCAGTTTAATTACACTGACTACTAATCAGCATAAATGGTGTGTATGAAAGCTGTAAGGAACAGAAGAGTATTCACAATGACTGTTATAAGGATATGTTTACAATCTTATTCCGTGACTGAAGTGTATTGTCAAAAGCATTTACATCATTACAATTGTTTCTTTTTTTGAAAATGAAGCCCTTGGGCGTACATTCATTAAATGAAATCTTGGTGATAAAATAGTTTTATGATAATGCCTAGCCCAATTCTGAATGTTAAATTGATGCTTCTATAAATGTCCAAATGACTCTTCTAAAATCAGATCCGCAAAACCGTAGCCCATACACACCCCTGTCCTAATCCAAAACTGTCCACACAGCAGTATAATGTGTAACACTGGCAATACAGAATTAAAAACGAAACCCTGTTTTATCTGATACATATCCCTGTGTAGTTTGTTTGCCGAGTCATCAACTGTACAAACTACTTAATAAACAAAAATAGCCATATACCTGATGCTGAATTATTTAGTGAAGACTCTCAAATACTCACTCAAAAATGACTGAAGCTGATTGAGGCCATAACACTATGATTGCAATCTTAAAGTCTCAAAGTGAACTAGCCATTTACAAAAATTAATTAGGTTCAACAGGGAGTGAGTGAAGGATATTGATAGTGAAAGATACCAGCTTAAAGCTTCATAAGAGTGGAGCAGCCTTCAAGGAGCTGATTTGCTTTATGGACGTAGTAGAATAAATAGCTTTTAGTAGAGTAAATGGGCTAATTTGGAAATGCATCTAAATAACTACTACAACAAAACTGTTGATAAAGTAAACACCATCAGAGTTAGGCCCATTTATTCAGATAAAATCCATTAGCCCATAAAGACCCAAACATCCACTGGTGACCTACATCATCATGGGATGTAAACTGTTTAATACCCTTTGATCCACTAATCCTATCAATACATGTAAATAATTGTTGTAAAATACAGTTTATCATCTTTTCATGGTCATCAGATATGACCCATTCAGAGGCTCCGCAGTGAACGTGGAAACACCTGCATCTTCAATAACATTGACTCACCACTAAAACCTATGGAGTTGGATCAATGACAGTGGATGGAGACGCTGGGTTTATGTTCAGTTAATGATAGATTTGCGGAAAAAGTCCCTTTTTCTTCAGTTTTCTCTGTTTTTGATGTAAAAACCTTCAGTTTTACTCTGAGCTTTTATGAACATTTACATGATCAGTATATTATATATAGGAAAATACCTGATTGTCGCTGAAAAAACACAAAATGCACAAGATAAAATTACAATAAATGGTGATAACTCAGTTAAAGAATAATAAGATAGAGAAAAATTAATTTGGGAATGGCAATAAAAGTAACACTTGGTCCTTAAGGGTTAAACTTCAGCAATATTTTCTTTCTCCAAATGGTTCGATGTGACTGCAGATGTATATTAGTGAGTAAACAGTTAATTGATGAAGCCCTGACAGACTGCTCCGCTTACAGCATGCCACCTGTCCTCATGTCTCTCATTGCCACATTAGTTGACTGAGTAGTTGACTATTTTTAATCAGCACACAGCCTCATTTAACTGCAGTTTCTCATCCTATACAGTTAGTAGAATGCGATTCTGATTTTCATCAATACATATTTTGCAAAAATGACATACCGCTGTAAAGCCATGGCGTAGATCTATAAAGTTAATCCATTTTGATCCCGTGATGAAATATTACCCACATTTTCATGAACATGTCACAAAACCCCTCAGTGTTTTATATAGGCTGTTACTATTTCCATATGCTTTATTTCATTATGAGAGAAGGTTGTAAAAGAGAGAAGTTTTCCGCATGTAATTTCAGAGAACATGTAGCAGAAAATGCAGACGCAGCATGTAGCACATATGCAATTCCCAGCAACAGGTTACATATGTGGAGCATAGTTCATTAAAGCAAGTAAAAAGAATCCACTGTATTATGCTAATAAGTGTCTCATGCAGAACTAGGAAAAGCTTTTCTTCATCATCTAATTGGTTCACTATTAAACTGCAGTGCAATACTCTGTGTTGCTTAATGGAGTCGGTCCTAAATTCAGAGAAAGCCGGATAATATGCATTCTTCATTTATAGTCTAGACGACACTCGGTGTGTTGTGGATAGATGACTATGGGAGGTGTCACTAGCTTGTGCAAATGAATTGTTATTAAAAAGTGAGATTCATGCACACAAGGGGAAAATCTAAACATAATGAATAAGGGACGATTGCTGGGTTTGAGAGCTTGGTGCAAGGGAGAAATGACAAGTCCATCTCAGAGTCTCAGATGAAGTTAACACTTGGTTTGAGTGAACAGAATCACTGCTGTGTGTGTCTGTCTGGAATACAAATTTGCATTTTTAAAGAGTCTCCCCACTGCAAAGGTCTCTCCAGTGCAATGTCTTCAATTGTTCATGCCTGGAAAATCACCAACCAAATGGTCTGCTCATTATTATGATCATCTGCAATCATTTTCTTTGCCCTTTTCACTATAAACTTGTAAAAAAAAAAAAAAAGCCCATCTTAGGTAGTGGTTGTAATATTGACTGTAGGAAATTCTTCTCAGAGCATCCTTGGCAAAAAGTACCTGATTTGGATCTTCTCATTATATCTTTGTAGTAGTCATGATACATTTACCTGTGTTGCAAATGTTAAAGGAGCTGCAGACGTTTCCAATCGTTTGTATCCTTTACTTCAGAAGTGCAGTAGAAAGCCAAGGGTTTAGAGGGGAAGAAGTGTGCAAGCATTTCCTAGAATAGCTCTTGGCCGCTAAGCCACCTCTGGACTATCTTTGTATGTTCCTCTGAGATTTGTCTCAGAAGCTCCCTCAGAATGATAGTTTGCCCAGATTTCTTGCGCAGCGCAGGGCATGATGCTGAAATTGCTACTATTGTGTGCCACCGTGAGCTGCACTCAGTGGCCCTCCACTTAACGTGTAGCATGTCTAAGCTGTCAACACACACCCTCTGAAAGAAAACACTGCATCCTCTTTTTAAGAGAAACATTTTCAAAGCAAAGTGGAACAAAAAGACAATTTGATCTTGCTTCAGCAGCACATGTAATGGCTGGTAATCATACTCTGAGTGAAACCATCAGGGCCATCAGCGTAGCGCAGTGGTGTGTTACGTCACCTGAGCTGCAAGTAGGGCGTCCTAAGAAATGGCCAAGGTCAGACAAAGCAATCACATGCATGAATGAGGAGGATTTCCCCCATGAAAGAAGATTCTATCACTTACATATTCTGTGGATAAGTCAGACCGGTGCAGAATCATGCTCAAGACTGAAGAAGGATCTGCTGCTACTTGTATTGTGTATTTTGGCTGTTTGCAGTGGCCTCTTCCCTTATTTCAGTGATGTATTATTTTCCAGCATCACACACTACATTAATCCAAGTAGCATCTATGTCAGCATCTTCAGTCACATTTAAGGTGGGCATCTTGTTCAAGTCATTTTGTGGAGATCAATGTACTGCTGCTGGCTAGGCTATGCCTCACTGATTAACTGGATGATGAAGTGGATGTCTGTATTTTGGTTGGGCAGGCAGGAGGGCTCTTACATTTAACCTTTTGCCACCTATTTTTTTCCTGTGAGGCTGTGCAATCTACTTGGTTTCTACAAGCTTGTCTGAAATATACCTAAGATGTTTTAAGTGGATGGAGTGGTCTTTTTGCAGGTACTTAAAGTCTGATCTTGAATGACTTCATTTCTTATTCTAGCTTTGATAAATTTATTCAAGCTCTGTTCCAAAATAGCAAGAAAACATGATAATGCATTGCTAGCTGCCTATAGGGTGTCTGGGCAGAAAGCTTGTTGTCAAGCATTTCCAGTTTTCATTAGCATCCTATTTTGACACCTTATCCTATTCTTGGGTTGACAAAAAGAGACAAACAATCCCCAGCTTCTTTTGTCTTAATTATATGCATGAGATCATGGCCAGGGGCTAAAGTGGATAAGGGATAGAGAGAAGAATTAGGGAGGAATGAGAGAGAGGGACAGCGAGCGAGTGAGTTTCTATCAGCATTATAAAAAGGTGCTATAACCTGTGATGAATAGCCCTCCCCAGTTAGCCCTATCCATGGGCATCACCGTGACTGGAGTCCTCCTGATATATTCACATCCCAATCTCAGTCTCCTCTGAGTTTTAATAAGGTCATCAACTTGACTGAAAGATGCATCCACTGATAATCTAAGGCACTGTTTTCTGAGCGGAGTTCAGAGTCATCCTTCCCTCCTCATCAGCCACCTCTTCTTTTGTCAGTATCTCTTAGTCATTTTCATCTAAATTAACACACTTTGATTAAATCATATTCCATACACATTCTCCTTGCACTGTGATCTGCCTCTGAAGGCATAGAGACTTGTGGCCCATTAAAATATAATGACCCAAAGTTCAAGAAGACATGTACCTCCTGTTCAGTGTATAAGTGGTGAGAAAGAGTCAAATGTGGTAAAATGTGCACACCTAATGAGTTTTCGACAGCTTTGTCCTTCTAACTTGCGTATGAGTTTCCACTGAGTGATTTAGTAGCATTTGGCCTTTTCTTAGCCTGCCCTAGATCTTATCACAATACACTAGACTAATTTTGCATTCAGGAAGATGCTCAGCCTGAGAGATAGCTCTCTTCAACTTATTGAAATGCGCTGTGTGCTGTCTTGTCAGTTGTAAAATTGTGTGAAACCAAGACAAAAGCATAGAAGAAATGCTGGCTCATAAATCATTGTGCAGCATTCCCTTTGACACATCCTAACTCAACATCCTACTATTAACACTGGGCTTTGCCAAATATCAGTGTGCAGATATTCAACTACTGTTCCAATATCTATGAACTATTCAAACAAATGTGGATTGAGCAGCTCTGTGTGGATGAAGAAGTACTTAGCAATCAAGCCCCAAGACTTGGACCTTCCAGTTCTGCCAGAAATAGTTCTGTAATGTGCAGGAAGCATCAGCACAGTTCCATCCATGAGACAGTTTCTGTACATCTTCCTGCATAGTTAATATGCCATGTCTGTGTAGCCTTATATGACTTTTGCTTGGCAGAAGGATTACAAAACAAGGTCTTACAGATCATTGCTGCAATGCTGGCTGTTTTAAGTAGTTCTGTCAATCATGACAGACATTCCCTCAGCAAGCAGTTTTTCACAATCATTTACATGCTGTGCAGCACGTTTCCTGTTGTTGGCTACAACCTGCGTCGGCATAAGGGTGGTTGTAGTGCAGATTTTAAAATCTACTGAGGAGTTCCGTACCAACATTTTGGTTAAAATGTTCCTTACTTGAACAAGGAGAATGTATATATCTTAATCTCATTTGATAACTGTGCCTAGACAGAGTAATCTCTTCCAACATTATGTGCAGCATGAAGCTTATCTCTTTAAAGAGGATGCTTTTTCTTGTTTTACCATGAAACTGCTTCTGACTGAAAGAGCTTCAAAGGGCTTCTTTGTTTCATAATGTGCATGCAGCTCATTCATGGGCTTGATCTTCTTCTTATCCCCCCACCCCCCCAAACTCCGTCTTTCTCTGGTTTTCTGTCACTTGTCTCTCTCTTCCTTCCTTTCCTTCCTCTGTCTTCTATTATGGAAGCATGGAATGAGGAAGCATATGGAATGAGACCATACATACCCCGTCTATAATTGTAAATATTAGCAAAATATTTTGGGGTGAAAAACCATTAGGCTTATTAATCAATGCCAGTTCCCCTTGGTTCTCATGAGAATTACATTTGTTTTTATATATCAAGTGCCATTTGAACAAAGTCGTTTTGAAATATGCAGGATTTTCACTCTCCTATTCTTAATCTATGTTGATCTAGGCTTGAAATTTATTTAAAAAGAGAAGTGTTCCCATTTCCAAATATCTCCCATTATAAAGTTAAAATGTTCCTTACTTGACAAAAGAATGGAAAATGAAATCTGATTTTAGTGAATAGCAGAATTTTTTTGACAATGCTAAGGAAGCAAATTGATTTCTTAAAGTATTTGCAAAGAGGGGTTATAGGGTTAATTTACTACAACGATTAGGAGATTTTTGTGAAAATTAATTGACATTTGTTACATGTCAAGAGCATGATCTATCACTGAAAGTAGTAGAAATAAGCAGAAAATGATCATGTTTGAAAATGCTTTTGATTTACTGCTACCTAAATTAATTTGCAGAGCAGAGCCAAGAACCAGCTGCTGTGTTTAAGAATGTCCAGGACTGTTTAATTTAAGCTTGACATTCATCACTGCCGGAAAGCCTGAACCTAAGAAGGTTACAAATGAACCTGAGTAACCTAAGTAAGGAAATACCTCGACAGTCTGTTTGACATTCTAAGATAAGTGAAGAGTCTTGACTCACCAAAGCAAGAACAAGAAAACTTAGTTGTAGTATGTCATCAGTATGGCTTGACAGTATGGCTAAGTGTACTTCCTTCCGTTATTAGTTAATTAAAATGTCCTGTGGCTGTTCTCAATTTTGTTAGTGTCTTACTTCTACTTGTTCATCTTCATCATCATCTTCTCTTTCCTTACACCTGTGAGTGTGAAAATTAAATAACTAAAAGAATAACCAGCCAGAACAGTTGTAAATCAAAAGAGACCAAAAACCAAAGCATCAAAAACATTCCAAATATTACATGTGTGTTGCATATTCATATGAACAGCTAAAAAACAGATTAAAGTAACCCAAAATATTATTTCCTTCTTGCAGAGTGTCAGCGAGTTTGGTTTAGACATCATTGAGACGCCTGAAGGTGACAAGTGGCCGCAGCTTATCGTCCAGCAGAACCTGGATCGAGAGCAGAAAGACACCTTTGTAATGAAGATAAAGGTAGAAGACGGTGGAAACCCTCCCAAATCCAGCACTGCCATTCTCCAAGTCACCATCTCTGATGTCAACGACAATCGCCCTATCTTCAAAGACAGTGAGCTGGAGGTCATGGTGCCTGAGAATGCCCCCATGGGAACGTCGGTTGCTCAGCTTCACGCCACAGATGCAGACATGGGTTCCAACGCACAGATCCACTTCGCCTTCAGCAACCAGATTTCTGCCTCAACCAAACGCCACTTTGCTATTGACAGCTCTACAGGACTGATCACTGTGAAGCAGCCGCTGGACAGGGAGGTAACTCCTGTCCATAAACTCATCGTCCTGGCCAGTGATGGCAGCTCAACCCCCTCTAGAGCCACAGTGATTGTTAATGTAACAGATGTAAATGACAATGTACCGTCCATAGACACTCGTTACATTATCAACCTGGTTAATGGGACTGTTCTGCTCTCTGAGAATGCACCTCTTAACACCAAAATAGCCCTGATTACTGTTACTGACAAGGATGCAGATCTTTATGGCAAAGTAGCGTGCTACACTGACCATGATGTTCCTTTTCGGCTGAAGCCTGTCTTTAATGATCAGTTCTTACTAGAGACAGCTGCCCCACTCGATTATGAGATGACTCGAGAATATGCAATTAAGATAGTGGCTTCGGATAGGGGGACGCCTCCTTTGAACACTTCAGCTATGGTTTTAATTAAAATCAAGGATGAAAATGACAACGCGCCAATATTTCCCCAGCCGGAAATCCAACTTTCCATACCGGAAAACAATGATCCTTCTACACAGTTAATAAAAATCAGCGCCACTGACGCAGACAGCGGACATAATGCTGAGATTATTTATACTCTTGGCCCTGATGCACCTGATGGGTTTAACATAGACAGACGGTCAGGAATTCTCTCTGTTGGCAAACGGCTGGACAGAGAGAAGCAGGAGAGGTATTCATTCACTGTCATAGCGAGGGACAATGGCTCAACGTCCCTGCAGAGCAATGTCACTGTCAGGCTAATCGTCCAGGACCTTAATGACAACAATCCTGCTTTCACACATCCTGAGTATAACTTCTATGTGCCTGAGAATCTGCCTCTCTATGGAACTGTGGGGTTAATCACAGTGACAGACGCAGATGCTGGGGATAATTCTGTTATAACACTGTCCATTTTGAATGGGAAAGATAATTTCATCATCGACCCACAGACTGGTGTGATCAAACCTAATATTACCTTCGACAGGGAGCAACAAAGCTCTTACACATTTATGGTCAAAGCAGTTGATGGAGGGCAACCTCCAAGCTCCTCCTATGCCAAGGTCACCATCAATGTAGTTGATGTAAATGACAATCGCCCTGTATTTGTCATCCCGTCCTCCAATTACTCATATGACCTAGTGCGAACCACCGCTACCCCTGGTGCTGTGGTCACCAGAGTGTTTGCTATTGACAATGACACAGGTATGAATGCTGAGCTGCAGTACAGTATTATCAGCAGTATCATCATCACATCTAGGGTCTCTCCTCGAGGTCTTTTTGCTATCGATAAAACAACGGGTAACATAACACTGCAGGAGAAAATAGTGGCTGCTGATCATGGACTGCATAGGCTGGTAGTCAAGGTCAAAGATCTAGGCCAGCCTGAGTCACTACACGCAATTGCACTTGTTCACCTGTTTGTCAATGACTCTGTGTCAAATGCCACCTTTATTCAAGAGCAGCTGCGAAAAAGTATGGAGACACCCTTGGACCGTAACATAGGCGACAGTGAGGTAACGCCTCAAGCCAATGGATATGTGATTGTTGTCATAGCTATCATAGCAGGGACAATGACTGTCATCTTAGTGATATTTGTGACTGCCTTGGTGCGTTGTCGGCAGACCCCCAGACATAAAGTGGTGCAGAAGGGAAAACAGAGCGGTGAGTGGGTGTCCCCCAACCAAGAGAGCCGTCAGATTAAGAAGAAAAAGAAGAGAAAGAAGCGGTCTCCAAAGAGCCTCCTTCTGAACTTTGTGACCATTGATGAATCCAAGCCCGATGACCCCACCCATGAGCATGTTAATGGTACCCTGGATCTCCCTGTGGAGTTAGAAGAGCAGACCATGGGGAAGTACAACTGGGCCACCACGCCTACAACCTTCAAACCCGACAGCCCAGATTTAGCCAAGCATTACAAGTCTGCGTCCCCCCAGCCTACATTTCAAATCAAACCGGAGACTCCAGTGGCTCCTAAGAAACACCATGTGATCCAAGAGCTCCCTTTGGACAACACATTTGTGGTGGGCTGTGATTCACTCTCCAAGTGTTCGTCGACTAGCTCCGATCCGTACAGTGTCTCAGAGTGCAGCTGTCAGGGGGGATTCAAGACTGCGGGGCAAATCACCACCCGACAGGTAATTCATGACTTCCTTTTTAAACCCACCCACACTAGTCCACACTCACTCTCCCCTTGCTGTCCCGTGGTAGGTGATGTGAAATTGGGAGGGTGGCAGCATGGAGCCAGATTTTCCCCCACAGACCATGACCATACCTACATGAATGTCATTTGCACTTAAAAATGAGTATGCTCAAGAATTGAAAATGGAAAAAAAAAAAAAATATGTATGAATACAGCAACCTCTGTGGTGATTGTCATTTATTTTTGTTTCAGATCAGTTGAAACCATAGTTGCACAATGATTTACCAAAATACTGTGCAGGATAATTCAATAGTCAGAAACTTGAGTAGCAGTGCTAGTATGATGGATTCCTATTTTAAAGTTAAGTGCGAGTGGTTGTTGGTAATGTAGCCTGATTTAGAGGAACCTGGGATAGGCAGCCACGATTGAAATTCCCACTGATGGATTTGAGGTCAAGGGAGACTGAAGCTATGCGCTAATATATTTGACTGACACGTTTAAACAAGCCAAGCAAAAAATAAACATAGCACTACAAGTGACAAGGGCTGCACACTTCATCAGGCATTTATTTAAGCAAAAAGTGTGAAGGTAATAATACACGACAAAAAAATGTGCTCTTGACATGCAAAAGCATCTTGATAAATAATTCCACATTTACTGTAGCCTCTGTTCTCAAAATATTAAGTGCTGTCTTAACTGTGCCAGTGAGGCTTTGTGGGAGAGAGACTCATTTGAATGCCAAGGTACAGCAAAGGGCTTATGATTCCCTAAGAGATATGTGCCAAATGCGAAGTGCCCCAATAAATAAAAGCTGGCGAGGGAAATAAATGTAAATCAGAGGTAAGGAGAGGTGGCCTTGCACAGTTCTGACAGCCAGATCAGAGTGCTGTAGGGAAGACTGAGTACTGCTTTGGGCGAGGGAGGGGGGGTCATAGGGATCAAGGTGATGCAGAGCCTCGAGACCAATATACTTAAACACCAAGGGAACGCTAGTCCATAAAAAAGCCTGCCAGGCCAATTTTGTATTTAGCCCGTAAATGCTCTACTTTAATGACCCCAATTATTGTTATAAACGGTATATGTAAATACACATTCCGTACATTCTTTAAATGAGCTCACTTAAGAGACTGTGTAATGACATCAGAACAAAGGTTTTGCCATCATGATTCATTATAGTCTGTTCCAGACACTAGAGAATGATCGCATCTTATCCATAACAGTGTATTTATTTATATTTGACCCGACATGACCAGCACATTAGTCTGTGGAAAGCGTGGAGGTGGATTTTATACAATATGTTTGTGTTTTTGCCGTAATTGTCACCCATTTTCAACATCCTGTTGATTTCACTTCCTCTTATCCTCATATTCTTTTCCCCACTTGGTTGCCTCTGTTGTGTTTTTGAGCATTTGGTTGTGTCCTGGTTGCACAGCGTTTCTGTTTCTGTTAGTGTTTTGATCATGATTATCACATCCGCCATTCATTCAATTCTGGGTCAATTTCATGATATTGCATCAATAATTGATTTTGTTTGATGAGGTGCTTGCTTTTGTTTGTGTCTAGCCTCATACTGTGCATAGTTTTCAGATCTTCAGTTTCTTTTTTTTGTCTTTTTTTGTCTTTTTTTTTTTTTTTACTCAGTATGTTACTCTGACATGTAGCAAGCGTTAAAATTCCTTATGGCATAGTTGTGGTAAATGACTGTTGATCCTGTGAAGTATTGTACTTAGTATAATTTATGAAGACACCCACACAGAGTTGATAGGCATTCCCTTCATCCACCTTTTATTTAAAAACCTGGTTAAAAGCTATGCTCTGCCATGGTAAATTATACATAAGCCTACTGCATGCCCTTGGTACCAAAGATTTAATTCATAATGTGTTTATACGACACACTGACGAGTTGTCAGAATGATTTTCCCCTCTTACAGTAGTGACTGAAATATGCAGAAATATTCAGCCTGTGCTCTACAATTCTGAATTATTATCCATCATCAATTTTATGCATTATGGAATTAAATTGATTTTCACTTATGGTGCTGATAAGAGTGGAGTATTTTTGTGGAAATAATTTGGAATCAATGAATATATGATTAGTAAACATCTCCTCTAATCTTACAGTATGTTTTGTGATATCAGGCTTGTTTGCATCAGATTATTTTTAGGTTTATTTATTCACTTCTCTAAAGAGGCATTCTCATATCTTTGCATTTAAATGATATGAAGAAAAATCAGTCATCATCGGTTCTACTCACCAACCGTATCTTGGGTGTGATTTTAAGATGATAATATATCTTTTTTTCTTGCTCCCTTGAGCAATTGACAAGTGATGCCTCCCACTTTAGACATTAGATTTCCCACCAGTTTTAAGTGTGCTTATTTAAAGCCTGTGTCATGAAAAAATAGCATGAAGCTTTGCCTGATGAGAATTGGTGGCTGCAAAGGTTAATTAAATGCACTGAAGGGTTAATCACTCGTAATATAGTATGATTAAAATCACTGTAATTAGGTTTCGGAAGAGGCTGATAAGAATGAAGAAAAAAGGCAGACGTCCTTTACGATTATTATAGATGCTACCAACTATCTTAGGGTGACTCACTTTCTCAGGATCTAAAGTGATGTGACAATAGATGACCAGCAGGTCTGTTTTTGAGGCGTTATTATAATTTCATCTGTGCTTGATTCATCCGTGTGTGTGTGTGTGTGTGTTTAAGCTAAACCTATTTTCAAAGTAAGACTAAAAAAGAACACTTAAAAACAGCCCTTCATCAAAAATATGGCCGCTGCTTTTATCTTGTGGAGTGAAAAAAAGGACAGTATTTTAGCACTCTACAGTTTGTAGACGTTTCAAGTATGGCTTTTAAAACAAAAGCTTCATTTTCTCTGTGAGTGTCAGGTATTTAGTTCATCTCCAGCCACAATCTAACATGTGAATTCCAAAAGTAAAGATTGCAGGCAGGCTATTGTGTTTTCCTTTTCTGTTCCTCAAAGTGACAGAAGGTATCTCAGTGCCATTTTGGTGGTCTCGTATCACCCTGTCCCCCTCCCACGCACCTACAGCGGCTTAAAATAACGCAAAGACAAAAAGCCCGCCCATGGAATAACAATGGGGAGGAGATGCTTATAAGGTCACCAAAATGTTTGCGGGGACTTTACAGATGTAGCTGATAAAGAGTAAGCTTGTAAAAATACTTCAGAGACTAGAGATTTGTGGCACCATATGGCTTCATTATACAGCCAAAGCTGTATTTGCAAATGCGAACCTTCCCCCCTCCCATTCTCTTCTCAGTTTTTACGCATCTCATCATTTTCTTTTAACCCCTACCCCATGATATTAGAGGTCAATGTGCCTCCAGTGATGAGGAGCTCTAGCGAGAGTATGTGCTTTAGCAGAGGCAGATCAAATGAGTACCACCCTGCCTGAGTGATCTCAGACATCACCATGAATATGCACGGAATAAAAGAGGCTAATACACTCTTTTGTTTTGACCCATAATTTCAGGACTGCGGAGCACAAGGGGTCATTGCTTAACGATACTGACCCGCTATGACTCAGTATAAGGGAAACCGCTGTTAGTGTTTTTTTTGTATTATCACATACGCATATATTACAATTTGATTAAATACCTCTCAGACCACAAGTGTTGTAGTAATGACTTATTTATAATGCAATTTATGGTATTCTCTGTACAAAAAAATATAATATAACGCTTTGAATAATGAGGGCAGCAGTGTACAAAATTTCTGCATATCATCATTTATTTGAGTGGGTGAAGGTTTGGGCCTTTCACACTCACCACCCATGGTCTGATGACAAAGTGCTGGTGCTGACTCATCGTGGGTGCATAGCCAGTGGAAGAAGCTATGTTTTAAAAGGCTAAGTAGGCTTGTTAATCAAATTTGATGCCCACAATAAACCCCTAGCAACAGTTTATAGATTTATTTTTATTTAATTATTTTTATTGATGTTTCTTTTTTTTTTTTTTTCCTCTTGGGTCATTGATTGATTGATTCTGTGATCATTGTGCCTTCCTTATATAAGCACTATTAGGTCAGTGTCTTGGTAGATGTGTTGCTAACTTTCTTAGGAATGGCAAAATGTCATGTTCTGTACATATCAGAGGACCCACTGGCAAGGGTCCAAAAGACTGGGCCTAAATTGATATAAAAAATGGCTTTTTGAGGGGAAATAAAGAGTGTTGCACTAGTGTGGTGGGAGACAAAAAGACAAATTTGGAGTGATAATTGGATAAGATTGCATGCTCTGATAAGTACAGGAAAAATGCACAAACTTGTGACACCTGCAGCATTCTTCAAGGAAATCTGACAAGATAATGACTTGATTGCCAGTCGTGCCTTGAAGAATGCTTTTTTTTTTTTTTTTTTTTTTTTTATCTTCCGCTCTCTCTTCAGAGATTTTGTATTCAGTGTTCAGTGTAGCCTCACACTGATAAGGCTACAGCTTAGGCTGCTCAGAGCTCGATGATATTGTAACTACAATCTCCCTATATCTGTCTGTCTCTCTATATTTCAGGAGACGGCACTGAAACCACCACACTATGGCACACTCTGTGGCACAGGTACAGCTCGCTCCCACAGGATTAAAATCAATCTCTAGCTCCCACTACCTAAAGAAAGAAAAAGAGAGAAAAGAGAAAGAAAGGGCAGAGGGAGGAAAGAAGGAAGGCGAGAACTGAAGAGGTGAAACAAGTACTTTACTGTCTCTACAGCCTCAAACCCCACCTCTTCATACAATCGAGAGAAAAGATGAACTTGGAGGGGGAGGGGGGGGGGATCTCAGAAAAAAGAGAGACGCTTCATGTTGCCTGCCTGAAACTTGACAAAGCTCCTCCTGTGAATCTCTTGGAATTTGAAATGCTTTATTTAGTCTTATGCTATTACTTACCTGTGCCAGTGAGGATGATACTGTACGCCCTGAACCCTCCTTGAAAAATGTCCCACTCCAACACCCACTCTGTAAAATAGGTGTCAAATACAGTCAGCAGATCTGTAAAATATGTTTATATGTATGTATGTATATCTATCACAGAGTTGATGGTGTTTATATTTATTGATTCCATTTCTTTGCCTTGTTTTGAAAATTGCCTGGTGGCCATTTTATTTTCTTACTTTCTGATTTTTTTGTATGATTTGACTTTGCTCTTTGTGGGCTTGCTCATGAACCTAATGACTTCTAATGTATTTATGCTGCAAGGCCTACGTCCTGTAGGCTTACGTTCATTTTGAGCCCACATCCCAGTTTACCTGTTCTGTCAACTCTCAACTCTCCGTGTCCCTGGTTCAATGCCACTGATGGTGTTGTTAGTGAACAATGTGGCTGATGGTACTGGAATATGCATGGCCACCCAAAAAGACCATGTGCAGTGCTTTTCAACTGTGCCACTGATCGCCATGCTGTTATTACACGAATGGTAGGACAAGTTTAATACTTTGAGCTAAGCCACAATCACAAGGGACTAACTGCTGGGGTTATAATCAAAAGCTGTTTATGTAGGGCAGATTTAAAGACCACTAAGCCTAACCTTTGTGTGTCGCTTTCAATTCCTAAGTTGAAAGTGATTTAACCTGGAAGATACATATTAAAATGGCTCCAGATGGTTGAAAAAGAAAAAAAAAAAATCCTCAGGCAGTCTTTAATACAAGTTTTTGGGCTTAAGCATAAATGACTTGACTTTGTGCACTCATTTTCAATGACAAAAGAATTTTTCGAATGAAAAGAAGAAGAGACTGAACACCAAAATGAAAAGGTAATCCAGGCTTCAATTAAAAACAGCAATAAGTTAATGTTTGCCAGAAAGATAATACTTTTTAGGCCTTTTGTTCAGAGTATAGTTTTGCCTCTACTGTTTCTCTACACCTATAGAATCATTATGGTACAGTATGTGCTGACTAGAATAATTTCTACACTATACACAAGTAACTGGCTCGATGGGTTAGCAGCATTGTTGTTTAATAGTCCTGTTGGTAAGCTTAAGACTGCTTTGATAGGTAAGGCCTAAAAGGCACTTACAGTACATACATATAACCATAGAATTAGAGTCATTAAAATGGACATCGTCTGAGTAGTTCAATGGAAATAAAATGGACTGCGCCGTGTCCGGAACACTCTATAAAATTGCTGTACAGACTGGCAGCCTTTGATTTGTCTTACCAGTCCTAATATGACATAGTTCTTCAGACGATATCTATTTTAAAGCTTTTAATTTTATGTGTGGTTCCTCCTTGTGAGGCAGGTTGTTATTATTGAAGGAGGTATATTCATGTAATTATGGTATCAAATGTATTCACTTCTGCGTAGGAGCCACAGTATGAAGTATACATAGCATCCTAGCACTGTGTAATGATTAGATTTGCCTGATCTTTGGGGAAAAGAAAAAAAAAAAAAACTCATACATGGGAAGAGCTTTTGTCCTTATAAGGGAGACAGACAACCTCACTTTTATTCAATGTGAAGTACAATATGCACCTTACATGATCTTTGTAATTGACTTTGATTTGCCAAGTGGAGAAAACTGTAAATGTTTTGTTTATGTATGTGTGCGCTTCTGAAATTTATTAAAGTCTTTTGCATTGTATTGCATATTTTGATGACTCCTCTTATTCATTGTTCTGAGCACTTGATATTAGACTGTCTAAAAAAAATGTGTCTTTCAGCCGGATTATATTTCTGCAAACAATCTAATGTATCTGCTTAGTGAGAACTGTTAGACTGAAGGAGGCGAAACACATGTTGAGGTTTGAAGAATAATCATTAGTTTTCCTCATACACAGCCAGCTGTAGCGTATAGTAAAGGTCAACGGGACTGTGGCCCGTTGAAGTGTGTATAGCTATGATGGTTTAGACACCATTAATTGGCTCATTTCAGCCTCAGAAAAACTGTCCATACCTGCTTTGCTTCAACATTTTGCAACATTATACGTGTTAACTAGAGAAAAGGGGGGAAAAAATAAGTTATGGTTTGGATATACGTACATTGCTCATTAGCAACAGATTACAGATAAAAAGTTATGGAAATGTGGTGAGAGCACATCCTTTGAAGTGCACAGACAGAAAACAGCAGAACAGAAGCTTTTTTTGGAACGCAACTTTTTTTCTTCTTGTTTCTCCTCCATGAGAGCTGATAATGATCATTTGATAATGATAACCCCACTATTATAATATACAAGAGTACACAAACACAGGGTGTTACACATCTGAGAGGAAGATTGATGCTAGAAGGTACAATATCCACTGCTCAAACATTGAGTTATACAGTATTTATGCGGATTAGATCCAAAAATACAGACTTGAAAGGCATAAAACAAAGCCAGAGTCAGAAAATGTTTAATTGTGTATCAAAGTTATTTCATATTTTAAAACTGAGAGGGAGCTAATCAGTTCCCTTGGGGAAAGTGTCCTTGGTGATTTGTGAAAATGGTGCACAGACAAGTAGAGCATTTCCATATAGAGAGTGCATAAATGTCAGCTTTCTATTAATAGATAAATGTAAACCTGCTAAATGCCTCGTTCTTACTTAAAAAACAGAGAGCTTCGGTAGATCATAAGGTAGTTGTATCTCTTTGAGCTTGATAAATTATGATTTCATTTTTTGTGTTATGCATAATTAGGTAATGAAATGTTTTCAAATGAGCCATAAATAAATAATAAAAACTGCAACAAAGCCAAAGCATTAATGAGTCTTAACATTTGTGCATGAAGATAGAGTAGGCGATAAATGGATTTTTCATCTGATCTGGAAGGAAAAGTCACAGATGAGAAAGAAGGGATAGGCGGAAAGGAAAAAAAAAAACAATTTACTGTAAGCAGCAGCTGCTGGTCTGGTTTATAACAGAAAATGTCTCGGTATGCTTTGGATCATTCCTTTGTTGCTATTCAGTTCCCGCTGTAATGTGCGGTTATGAAGGGGTCTCAACCCTGATTTTGGTCAACTTGCATTAAGTGCAATCCTGGTAATTTTTATCATCTGTAAAATGTCGTTAAAAGGTTGTCCCATGGTTGTATTACAGTATGTTACTAGAAAAGTGTTCCTTTGCTGACATATTGATTCATGATTCATGAGGATGCATATTCAATTTCACCTAACAGCCCAGGAAGCAAGTCACATGTACTAAGTTTGATTACACATAATGCAATGATATGTCTGGAGATGGAGCAGGTTTCACCAAAGCTTGTTACATGCAGCTGTTTTGTGTATTGCAAAAAAAGATGAAATGATTTGCTATGATTATGCGATGATAAATGGTACGAATTTAGACAATAGTCTGTCCAGAATAAAATGCAGCAAGATTCACACTCCTGTAAAGTTCATCATTGCGAACAAAGCATGAAACGGCCCTGTGACTTTCCACAACCTTGAAATTGCAATCAGTGCAATCAGTACTTACCCCCGTTATCAATTCTTCCCCCTCTGATAAATGAAACATAAAACTAGTACATATTCGTTATTCATGTGATAGCATTGCGAAGGAGCTATCAAGATGGCAGGACCCATTTTTTCTTCACATTACATTGATTTTACAAGTCACTCACATTCTCCGCTGAGATCACAGTCATGCGCTGCAGATGGTATTGAATGACAATTCAAGATTACAGATTGTTTGAACTAAATGATTGCTGCAGTTGCTGTCTCAGCTCTTTCTTGTCTGACGCTATGTGCATTAAGTAATCTGAGGTCCACATTGGGTATTTTATAGCATTTGTATGAAATTGTTTTTTGAAAGTTTTTATGGATTTGTTTACCCTACTTAAGTGTAAGTTGTTCACGCTGTTTTTTTTTTTGTGAGTGTGAGTTTGTTTTTTTGGTGAATTTAAAACAAAAAAAAAAGAAGACACACTGCGGTGAGTTTCCTTTGCATTTTATATATTTTACTTCCTCTACTTCCCTCTCATTAAAAATGTTCAAATGTAAATATCACAAATGCTTCAAATACATAACCTATTACAGTTGAGAGTGTCTATGGGGAGGTATAGGTCAATTATCCAAGCAGCGAGAGTATTCGTGGTATGATGTGAAGTTGTCCTGAAGCACTACTGACTGTCTAAGCGGGGGCTATTTATGCATGTTCTGTGCAGTGGTGCAGGAAACAAGAAGATGCTGTCTTTCTGTTGCACTCCACTCAAGGCAACACTCCACACAATTGCTGCCAAATCTCTGCCAAACTGAATAATTCAATCATGCCCCATAGCTGCGGTGGTCTAGCTACCTTTGTGTGTGCAACAATCAAATCAGTGTGGAAGCCTGCCGAGTGGTTCTTTCTGAGACACTGAGTAGCTCTACAGCCCGGAGATTGTTTTCATTGAAAACAATTCTGTTGATTAAACGAGGTGTGACTGTGGAGCGGGGATCTGAGGAACATCGATTGCTTGTACAATTGTTTGTTCCTTGTTAAAAGTGTGATCTAAAACAGTAGTCGCAGTAGTGCAAGGAGCATATGGTTTGCCCATGTGCTTGCAAGACAGTGTCTCTGCCGTCCCTTGAATTTCCCAGGTTGAGAAATCCACCATGAAAACTTGTATGGAATGAATAATGTCTTCACGATTAACAAGCACACAAAATGTTTGGAGCTGCCAGTGCTTTGGCGTGGCTTTGTCAGCGCTTGATTGTTTTGTGGAATTTATTTTGTTGCAGAGGAGATATGTGAGCTTTACAAGCTTTCTTTAGGAGTCCTCCACCCTCCCTATTT
>JAPTGZ010000002.1:22163449-22176993 GCA_029814645.1 Fowleria isostigma
TTTTTTTTTTCTGTAAGTGATGATTATTAAGTTAGATGTCACTGCATTATGAAGGATGTCCTTCAAGCCGTGGCTGATTTCAAGGGACAGCTTGACAAAACTCACTTTGAATTTGGTTGAAAGCGTGTCTAATTGAATTTTGATACGTAATTAAATCAAGCAATAAATCAGACCAGATCCCACTGCAACCGACAATTCAACACTCCTGAGCACCACAAGCTAATTATGATGAAGTTATTATCTCAGCCAAAGGGAGTACTCTAAATGGCTCCTTCTGCATCATGTAGAATCTTTTCAACTAGATTGTACTCAACCTTGAGGAAAGGGCATCTCTCATATTAAGGATTCCCGTAAAAGTCACTGGTTCGGGTGGTAATGTATCCGTGTTGAAACGTTGTCCCACTTTAATACAGGTGATTAGTAAAAGCAGTCATAGTGGTAATATTATTTTGACTAAACATATTGATGTACTGAGCCAGAAATTAGCTGATGTGTTGGAAGTCACCAATTACAGATGGTAGTAATTTCTGTCAATAATCCCTTGATGTGTAGGAAGTGGTGATATTGATTTAACATGGATTTAGAGCCTCATCCTCATCATCTGGTTCCCAGTCTCATATGGTTAATCAATTACATCCCCTGCGATTTAAGTACGCTTTAGATGCCATGCACTGCGCATGTAATCTCATGACATAAGGTATTAAATAAAGTCTAATTATAACTTTGCAGCTATGTGTCATATCGTACTCCTTAATACCTTCCCTAAGACGACAAATTGGTGTGTCAGTAAAAAGAAGTGTTGCTTTTTCGAATAGTGTAAAACAAAATTAGAGGTTTGTTACGTATGGCACATGATGGTTGTAAATAAATATGCATAAATGAATAAAATGCGGTTTAATGTTCACTTTGCTTGAAGCTGAAACCTTTTACAAATACATAAAGAAGTGAAAAAAAGCATAATTCTCTAACTCCCCAGACAACCATACCAGATCTAGCCGGTATGGTTTTTGTAAATGAATCCTCTGCAACAATTACTGGAGTAGTCTCCTTCTGCATAATTTGATGAGCAAAGAGAACATTGATGAACTTTTTTAATTATTACGCCGCTTGGGATTCTGACACAAGCGCCACAGAGGGTGTGTGTGCGTGGGGGTGGGGGTGGGGGGGTCCACCAGCACAGCTGCTAGAGAGCTTTTTTTTTTCTTTTTCCTTGTCTCTCTTTTCCTCTTTCTGCTTCCCCTTTTTTAATTCACCCAATTTGTCGGTCCAAATGAAACAGCAAAAGGTTAGAGTGTGGAGTAATTAACAGCAGATAGCCTAATGAAATCAGGAGGGGCCAGTACACTGGGAGGATCAATACCTCACTAAGACTGAACCAAGAGGGGGATTGTCCAAGGGAAACACACATATACAGACCACTTAATAATAATAAGTTGATGAAAAGGCAACATGTTGTCCACTTGTAAATCAAAATTGGTTCGAACACACTGACGTTATTGCTGTCTAGTAATTGTGCTAAGGGAAAGTTGCTACCAGTGCTCAGTCAAGTAGTCTACAGGATTTACACCACTCTGTGTGGTTTGCTGAGAGGTTTTCCCTTTATTGAATGTCAATAAGCACATCAATACGCTTTGGACAACTGAACACCAATGCAGAGGGAAATAGGGGTTCTATTTATCTAAGGCTACACTTAAGTATATTGAAGACTTTATTAGCCCCTTTTGATGAGGAGGTGTTTTGTTTGCAACAGTTTTATCACGCTGTCTAAGACATGCTGCGTTTGCCAGAAACATAGGAGATGTAAACTTGAACTCTGCCCGTTGACTCTTGGCTGAGACGTTCACTTCTCTTGTGCCTTAATATGAGCAGATGGCACGAGCGTCCCAGCTTTTATTTTATGAATATCCTGTATTGGCTGTGCATATGTCTGCATGTGCCTGTTTGTGCCACGGCCACCTGTAAAGCTGTCATTTTCTTTCTATTGACAAATTCAGGCACATCATCTTATCCGTGGGGATAACCACTCGGTAGCAGGCCTTATGCTTTTCTCCCACCGTCTCTTAACAGCTTCTCTAAGTCGTAGACTGTGGCACTAGTCTGACATTTCTGGAATACTGAGTAGTCCTGACAAGTCCTGCTTGACCATTATTTTCACAGGCTGTATGCAGGGAGACTAGCTGAATTGAACAGCAGCACATATAGTAAGCCCTACCAGTGAACCTTAAGTTCAAGTCACAACAAATGTGAAATAAGCAAGGGCATACGATGGCAGCCCAGGAGACAGTGGGTAGCGGGCATGCTTCCTGTCTCTTTGCCTCACTATCTGCTTCTCCCCACCTTCAAAGGTTTTTAGACCATGAATAAACTGTTACGTGGGTGGCTGTAGAGACAGACACAGTAGATCTCATTAGTGTTAAACAATTAAAAGCGAGGACCCCGGGGACGAGGCTGTTATGTAGCTTAAAGTTATCACATACCGTTCCTCATTTCATCCCATTGTTTTTAAACTTTGGTCATTAAATGTTATAATCATGGTTTTAAGTCCATGTTTGAACAATGTTTCCTTGGCACTCAACATCTGAAATCACCTACTATCAGCAGCTAGGTTTGCAGTACCCTCAGAAATGTGCAAAATGTAAATTGCACAATAGAAAACTGGTAATGGAAACACCGAAATGGCGCAAAAACTGTCAAAGATCGCAAAAAAGTGTTTTAACGCTCTCATGAAGTGGTTTTTGAGATTTTTCAAAATAGAAGGATTGGAAACACATTTTTCCACATTTTTAGTAGTCATGGCCATGACAACTCCGGTACCGTGAACGATTCAATAACATAACAGTTCATTAAATGTTGGTCATTCAGAAATTCTGGATCCTCAACTCTGTATAGTTCTTTCCCAGAAATCCATCATGCGTGACTGCTGCAAAAATAAGGACTTTGATTGGATCCGGTGCATCTGCAGAGTGAAATTGTCGGGTTCGCATGGATACCCTCCCTCCTTTGCAAAAATTTCCACATGTTGCATAGACAAGACTTTACTAGAATCACACATCAGAAGCCAAACATTTTTCAATGGAGACACAAACAAGCAGTAATTATACTTTGTTGAAATTGTAGAAATATCCCATTTATTGTTGCAGAAAACTATAATGGAAACCCAGTTAATGAGACAGAGAAGATTCAGTGTTAATCCTGTGATCACACAGACACAGATCGCACTTGACCACAGACCTTTAACATCTTTTGACTGATTACATTGGTTTAAAAATCAAGACTATGATTTTTTTTCTTGGCTTCCAATGTGTTTTCTCTGCATTATAGTGTCTGTCAACTGTTCTTTTTGTGCTGCACAGCTGTGGTTGCTTTTGACAAAACAAGTGCATGGGGCTATAAATGTGAACAGTCCCCATGCAAAAGGAGTTTATTATAAATGAAACGGCGCTCCATGTTTTTCAAGCCATTGCCTGTGACAGACACTTATCCACAGATGAGCTTCTGGGCAACATTACCTGTCTGCTATTCAGTTTGTTTTTGCTTTTTATATCCTTCAGATCAAACCTTTAGACTTTGCTGCACACTAGAAAGTAAGCTTGGCCCGCACAGTGAAAAGTAACACATACATTTTATAAGTACCGGTAAATTGTGTTTTTTTTCTTGACAACCCACTAGCTTTGTCAAATATATTGAAAATTGACCTTTTGCAATATGATGGATTTTTGCTGAGAGGCATATACAGTGATAAATAAAGAGCTGTGCGGGGTGCTTCTGGGAATACATCTTCTTTAATTTAGATTCATTTTTATAGTCTAAATGTAAATGTATATGTACTGAGGGAGATTGATTTACTAGCTAGTCCACAAAAGCTGATGGAAAATTGTCTTTTTAATATCCCTGATATGCACACAGTGGACTCATTGTCTTTTTCTTGCACACTGCAGGTTTGATTTTTACCCTAGACGTAATATTAGCTACCCTCCAGTCACCTACGCACAGCTGGAATGCTCTCTTACCTACCTTCTGTTGATGCCGTTTGATTATTACCCAGTCCCTCTGCCTCTCTGCCAACCTGCCATCCCAGTGCAAAGCTCCTTTGTGGAGAGGAGGGTTGTTGTACCACTTCAACTTGTCTCCAGTTCAGACTGGAACTTAGCGCTAGGGGACTCAAAGACTGTAGCCAGCATGTGCCTATGTGACAACAGCAAAAAAAACTGTGTTCGATTAGTGTATACGTTGTTTGAGATCCTTCTTTAGATACACCGTATGTACCGTATGTTCCTAATGGTGCGCATATTCGTTATTGTACAACCGCTGTGTCTCAAAATTGGGATACATTTGGATACAGAGAGAGCGAGCACAATAAGGTCTGGTGTTTTTAATCAATTATTTATCCAATATTTTAATGATCAGAGTGCCTGAGGTGATCTAAGGGTTGGTTCAAGCTCCACTGCCTATGCTTGCTAAGACATCCTTCTGTACTTTGATGTGGTTCACCAACAAATGCAGTTATCTTAAGCGTAACTCTCTCCCAGGCTTGCATGTGGGTGCTTTGAAACCACTAGTTTGAGAGGCGAATATACAGAGAGAGAAGGTCACTGAACAATCCATATGAAGAAGAAGAGGAAAAAAAAAAAGAAGAGAGAAACATACACGTTTTTGGACCTCAGGAATCAGATGTTCACCTACTATTTTGAATGTCGTCTAAATATAAGACGCCCACAGGTCACCTTTCCAGATCCCTCATGTACATTATCGTACACTTAATTGGTTTGCGAGGTCTGTAACTTGAAGTATGTGTCATGAGATGTTGAATAAAACATAACTTGGAGAAGAAACAACTGCATGATGGCAGCCTCAAGTAAAATCATGCTTTGAATGACCAGTCAGTGGATGCAAATGAGCAAGTCCTCAAAAAGATCTGACTGTTAGTGTACTTAAATATGCAAGAAATGAAAAAAAAAAAAAAAAAAAAAGTAACCATATTCTATTTTTAATTACATCCATACAGAAATACGAAAGGGATAAGTATGGTAACATTTTGCATTCCTTATTCAAATCAGGCAATGGGACGACCTTTTTATGAGTTCAGCTTCAGTGTCAGTTAATTAACTAAGCTGCTTGTCTGCGACTGATTTTTTTACACTTAATCAAGTGTAAGTAAGTCTCAAGTATCAAATAGGACATCAAATAGGTTATGTCTTTATGTACTTTAACATCACATCATGTTGAGTGGAGACAGAGGTTGAAAATGTCAGGAAACAGTGGTCATACACCAACATCGTTCAGATGAAACAGTCTCTCTTCACTAGAGGTCGACTGATATGAGGTTTTCTAAGGCCGATGCCAATGCCATTTTTTTTTACTCAGTCAGCCGATGGTTGATATCTACAGATGATTTTTGAGGCTCATTTTTTTTTTTTTTTTCAAAGCACAGTCATTGTAAAATACAATTTAAACACTCAGATGATTAAGATTTTCATCCAGCAACAAAAATGAAATTGTTAATACACATAGTACTCCTTTAACATTTATTGAATTTCAGGTGCTGACCACATAGGTGCCTGATCTTATAATATTTTACTATGATCAAATATTGGCTTTCAAAAAAAATAATAGTAATACTACAAAAAAATAATAATAAGGCTGATGACAGTGAAAAAAAATCAAGCATGCAGCAAAGTAACTCTGGAGATCAGGGCTGGACACCCCTGTATATGCTCTTGTAGCTAACGGTGCAGATCCACTGGCAAAGGACGCTCTGCTCCATCTTCATTCATTTCCATAGGACGCGCCGTCTTCGCGCCGGAGCTTCCGCAAAGCATTGTGGGAATGCTCCGTACTCAAATCGACAGTGGGGGGTCTCTCCGCGCTCCTCGCTCTGATTTGCATAAAGTTGGGCTCTGCTCAATTTTACGCAAAGGAGAGCGCCGAGCGAGTATCCAACAGCAGAGCAACGCCTGGGCGGTCCAACATGACGTAGGACAACCGTACGCCGATAGAATCGTAAAGGGAATGTGTAACAAGGCATGGAAAAAAAGTGTCCGAAGTTGTTGCTGTCGATAATAAGTGATAAAACAAATACATTCACAGAAAAAAAGTTTTTAAGTGGTTATGCGGGAAAAAAGAAAGAGCCAAGTCACGCCCATCCACAAACGGGATGCTCCCACCTTCCGGGGGGGCTCCAACGCCCCAGGGCAGAGCAGAGCCTCCTTGCCAGTGGATCCGCACCGTAACAACTGTATGCTAGTTAGCATTAGCATCTTACCTTAGACCACACAGAAGTTGCACAGTAGCAGCGAGTGAGGTCTTCCACACTGTTTAATTCATATTCCACATCTCTCCAGTTGTGTTTTTGTTTTGGGAAGGCAAAAAATACAACATTACCCAAATGTTCTAGATATCTTTCACTGGACTTGCAAGTCCCTTACACCCACCGCTTCGGCCATATGCTCCAGAGGTGAATGCTTGGCAGGCGCTCCTCTCATAGTTACTGCTGCTAACGTATGATTGATCAGTGGTGGTTCGAGGGCGGGACTTAGCGAAGGGTCAATTGCTCAGTTTTTTAAAGAAAACCACAATGAAATTAAGTTAGATGCATAATTTAGAAGCCCACTATCATAAATATTACCTATAAAAATGAAATACTTGAATTTTACTATGCATCTTACTTTTTCTTCTTCTCAGTCATTTTTTATTTATATAAAAATTGTTTTATTTATTTGACATACCATGTAGTATGTAACTAATTTTGTGGTCTAGAGTATTGTCTGAAAATTTTCTTGCACTTGCACTGTAAGAATCAGAAATTTTCAGAAGAGCAGAACAATGACGTTTCGGACCAGAAAAAAAATATAATAGCAACAGGACCCCCCCCCCGCAGCATGACATTGTCTAGTGCTTCTAAATAAGAAAAATCACAAATGATACTTATTCAAAACACTGTTCACTGCTGTTTGTTTATTCTAAAAGAATATTTCAGGACTTTTGAGACTTCTTTGTTGCTGTCCACAGTGATGATCCATTTTGTTTGTGAGTTAAGGTGCATTGCTCTATCGCTCAGTCAGTAACAGCATCCCTTGGCGAACAATTATGGCGGGATAATCTGTTGACATGAACTTGTTTCCTGTTCATTGTCATACCGTTCCACCCCAGCAGTCCTCTCTGCTGCTCCCCTGTCTAAGTGGTTCCTCACTGCCAGATTCCTTCTATTTTCTTTGCAAATCAAGTCATGTACTCAGATTATTATACACAGTACAAAGAAAACAAAATTGGTGATTAAAAATTAAATACTCTTATCTCAATGTGAGTTATCTCAGTCCCCAGAGAGAGGATGCTATTTTGCCGGCTTGCGGGTGTCTTTTGTTCCCAATTTAGAAGCTTGTCGCTGTTTATTGTTAATTTTTGATGCTTCATTTGATATTCTGTTCACTTTCCTCCGTGACATGCAGAGAAAACATCTTTATCAAAGTGTCAGTTGTATGGCTTGTGTTGTCAGGGTGTCAGCTCTGGCCTATTCTTTACATTTGTGGGGAGAGGGTTTGTTCTGTGCAGTCCATCTTGTTGGTGTGCCAAATTAGAACTGCAAAAGTGCTGCACAAACTCTGTGTCTGAGTAAGGAATCAATATATATTCTAAATCTCAATTCCCACTTAAAAAAAGAAAAAAAAAAAAAAGCTTTAAACCCTCAGATCTATGAGATTGTCAATTGTGAACTCTGACTGACTTTAAGAAGAATAGAAAGTTCCCAGTGAAGTTTCCCTCTCTGGCTCTAAAATATCCTTTTCCACAGAAAAATCCTCTATAGAGTAGGACAGTTATGTCAAATGACTGTTTTTTCTGTCGTTGCAGGAGGCCTGTCAACTTGGCAAGATATCGTCTGTGAATGTAAGTCTCACACATTCTTTGTTGTTCTTTACTTGTTCTTGTACATTCTCTTTCATAGAAATGATTAGAGCATGATTGTGTACTGTCTGCTGGTTCTGTAATTGTATTGTATATCACTTCTTTTTTTCTAAATCAGCATGTCCGACCAGTCTTTGTTGGTTACATTATAGACTGTGCCACTTTAATCTACATGGAATGTCCTGTGGATTGAGCGTTTAAAACATCTGTATGCGGTATTGTATGATGTCAGAAATGCAATGTGTTAAGCTTAAACATCAATTATTTCAGAACCCTCTCAAGGTGCTCATCCAAGAATAATGAAAGAATTGCAAATTTGCATTTTTTGCTCATTTATATTCACATTCTTGTGTTAATATTACTAAACCATGACAGATATGTTTTAGTTTTTTTTTTTTTTTAGAATTTCAGGATTTTACATATAAATATACGTCTAATTATCATGCTGCATGTTTTTAATGCCTATTTTGTGAAGTAGGAGATAGCATTAAGATGCATAAACGTTCCCTTTTTTATTCTTATTCTGGAGGTTTTTATGAGGCTGTACTAAGACTTAGATTGATTTGTGTTTGCTTTAAATTTTCTCTATTATGGGATGTTGGAGAATCCATATTTAACTGGGCACACTGCCATTTCACTGAATGCCTTCTCAATGAATCCAGTCATGTAGTGGTATCTGACCACTGAATCTTCAGTTTCTTCTCTGTTTCCACTCTCTCTTTAGCTTGCAGTTCATGTCTGCACACAGGAATATTCAGAGTTCACCAGGCTTTGGTCTATGAGAGCATCGCTGTCAAAGTTCTTCCTGCAAAGGAACAAGCTACTCAGACTTTTTTATTTGAAATTCTGCACAACAGTTTTTCTGTTTTCAGTCTAAAAAACATTCACAATATTTTCTAAGGTTATTAAATGTTTCTATTTAATACATGCTGCTAACCCCACAAATGTAATAAAAAAAATATAGCTTTCAACGTAATAATCCCACAAACGTAATAACAGCTGCAGACCACAAACAAAATACCTCATTTCCCACAAACATAACAATTGTGTGGGGATTTATTCCATTTGTGGGACAGTAAAAATCCTCAGTTTCCAACATTGTAAAACTACCCACAAATGTAATAAATTAGTACATCACATACATTTAAGTCATGGTTAGATAGATATTCATTCATCTTTCTTTTCCTCCCATTTATTCTTGTCCTTTGGATACTTGCATTTTTAGAATAATCAAATGTTGCAGTTACACCAAATGGTACTCACATTAACACCACATTAATAGGTGTTTAATTACAAATCCAAGTGGTGAAAGAAAACAGAATGGACACAAATGTAGTAATGGTTTTATTCTAAAAGCTTCAGTATGAACTAGATATTATTTATTCTCATTAAATTATTATAAACCTATGTTTGAACCATGTAAATAAAATGTCTGGATATGATTATAAGAATAATGGAGAGGGCAAAATAAGGTATTATGTTTGCGGTCGACGACTATTATTACATTTGTGGGATTATTACATTAAAAGATGCAAATTCCTATTACATGGAATGCATAAAAACACTGTTTTCACTTATGTGATTTTGGTTATATAAAAAAAAAACCAAAAAAAACATGGAAAATGGCCAAATATCAGCTCTTAAATTAAACTATTTTGAACTATTTTTGTTGTTATCATTACATTTGTCCAAACAAATGTACCTTTAGTTGTACCAGGCATTAAAATGAACAAGAAATTGTAGAAAACATAGGGTGGTTTATTTATTTATTTCTTTTTTCTGTGACTGTATATTTAAGCTATTATGTTAGTACCATTGGATAATGCTAACTGTTGTGTATAAAATGTTCAGCAACATCTAACACTGATGGCTGTTATTATTGCTGTCACAGTTTATGCTCCACAGTGAAGACTGTTTGAGCCAATGACTCAACAACTGCTGAAATCATTTATTTGATTAACCCATTAATCTCTCAACCCACGTGGTACAATCACCTCCTGCTTGCATGTTCCTGCTAACTCACCATTTCACCCACAGTGGCAAATCACCTCACACATAATAGGCTGGCTAGAACAGCGTGTGCAGACACAGGGAGAACATCACACAGAATATGTGGGACAGTTATGTTTTGTTTGTTATTTGAATAAATACATTGCTCATCTTTTTTTTTTTCTCTGTACAAGACATGTGTGACATGTCAAACCACCATCTCCTCTGAACAGATTTATGCAGGTCTAGGTGTGCCCGCAAGCTGATTCTTATCTGAAATGGCAGAGCCAATCTCCCCTGATTCACTCCTAAGTGGTCCCTGTTTATCACTCAAAGTGAGGTGGTTGTCAGCCAAGTCCCTCTCTGTGCAGCACGGACTTCTTTGCTATTTCCAGCGAGTGGCAGTTGGAAAAAAGTGTATATATAATGACAAAGCTCAAAACATGGTGGCCTGCTAAAGGACAAGGTTGCAGCCACTTGGCCTCACCTCCTCTATATCTAAAAATATAAGGGACTTCTAATCCGTAACCCATAAATCCAGCCCCATCTGCACATTGTCTGGGCGGTTACCAGAGGGAAGGTTTTGGATTGCCTGGCTTGTTATATGGTACAACTTGGCATGCATCTCTCTTGTTCATTTTTATCTCTGTGTACATACTTCTCAAGGCAGTGTTTTATCTGGCTGAATGGGCTTTGTTTGGTCTTGATATCTCTTACCGCAGCTTGTCTTTGCTTTATGGATTTCTGGCAGCTTCTTTAAATAAGTGATAATGCTTAGCAAAACACTCACCTTGACTCGTCACTGAATGTTTGTTTTTGTTTGCCATGTTTGCATTCCAACATTAATTTTTTAGTCACATTTTTCATTACCTCTGCGAGCGAAACTTTTATTTATTCAATACCAGTTAATGGCATTTAATTGTAATTAATATTGTAGATCCAAACAACTTAGTATTGAGTGCAACGTGAAATCAAATTAGGCTTTTCTTAACATCTGGCACCAACTTGAATGGGCTTGAATAAACACCAGACTAAAAATAAAGACACTCCTATGCAAAATGATTATGTCTTAATTGTCATGGACAGCTGTTTGTTCTAATAGATTTTGGATGCCGTTGTTGGAGCAAGTTTCCAATAATTAGAGTCATGTGGAGAGGAAGCATGCTTTCTGTTGAGCTGCCAACCTTCCGTAAGTGGGCTCTTTCTTTTGCTGGAACCTGGACTTTGCTTTCTTTTTTTTTTTGTGTGGATTCTCCATTAATTTGAGAAACAGCTGCCAACGCTGTTTCAGAACAAGGAGATATTTAGACTACTCGAAAGCGTGGGCAAACATGGCACACGACAACTGGTATATGATTTTGCCAACAAGGTATTCATCTCTCCTCTGTCTTAGAAAATGAATAAAACCATGAGGAGTGAGAAAAGAAAAAAAAAAGCTTCTCTACAGTGCAGAACTTTATATTCATTTGACAGCAGAACACATCACACTGCATGCATAAAAAAACAAGAATACATTTGCAGAGTCCTACATTGCATCTTTTTCCACATTTCTTTATAACAATTTTTGTATTTTCTTAATAGAGACAACAATAACACTATTTTTTTATTCATTCAACAAAGAATTCAATATGTTTTGGTTTGTTTTTTTTGTCTGAATGGCCCCCAACCCTCTTTTTCCTGTCATTTTGTTACCCAAATACACACATACACACACTCATGCAGAGTGATTTGTGGCCTCAGGATCCTGATGAATCAAGTAAATAGAATATTAAGCTAACTGGTTAAACATCGCAGTGTTGAAAACCACTCGTTTGTGCTTTCAGGGCGCTAATTGTGTAGATTTAGGTTAGTCAGCCCTCTCTGATAGTTTTTAAATGAAGCTTTTTGTTAACTTCATTTTTGGCAGTTCGTCTTTCATTAGCGCCAGACCTCATTTCGCTCTCGTCCTTCTCTATTTTTCTGGTGTTATTTAGTCTTATCAGAGAACAACAAGTGCTTTATCTGTGCACTATAGTGACCAAGGTAAAAAACGTTCGCGCACAGACATCACCACCTCCCGAGCTTAAAGGAGCATGTGTTAATGATGTTTTTTTTAATTCAGGGCTTGCATATTGCTGTTGTTGCTATAGAGATGAAGAAAATCAAGATAGTCATTTGCACTGCAGTTGGATATGCTCTTGGAAGAAAAAAAAAAAAAAAAAAAGGAAGGAAGAAGAAAAAAAAAAAAACTTTTATCAGTTTGAATAATGGGCCGAATAAAATTCACCGCAATAACTGAAGCTGAGGGCGTAATTATATTTTATGTGTTTTATGCCCCTATACAGTGTGATGCAGTGTGATGTTAGTCAGAAAATCATGTGAAGACAGAAATTCAGCCCACAGTATATATCACTGTGACAATATTACCTGAAATCACACTCCTCATTTTTCTCTTTGTCAAACATCATGGAAAACATATAATTAAACAAAAACATCAGCTCTGTGGAGGCGTATCATATGGGCTATTGTTACTATGTGGTTTGTCTTTCTGCTAACATTGTTTTATCAGATACCACAATAGGCAGATACGCTTTCTTTTACCTCCGTAGAAAGGTCACCACATGAACTCCTGTAAACCACTAGTGAAATCAAAGAGGCCTGCATCTTTCAGAAGAAAATGCCCAGACTCTTGTGATCCACAAGCCTTCGAATCAAAGCCTTAGCCTCCGCGCACATTTCCAGTTCCTATTTGTGTCTAAATCGGGAGGCAAATCTAGGACATAGTTCAACCTGTTAATACAATTCTCGTTTATTATCAGGAAAGAAAGTCTCAATTATAAATCTTACAGTCAGTTTATTATCTGAAAAGTAATTTGCGGGACTCAACAGACTAGAAATCATTTTTTGGGTTATGAGGTCACTGTTTCAATTAGTCCCTCTGGTGACAGGATGCGATTTTGGCATAATTGCGACTAAAAGCAGGTAAAGATGATAGTGGCAGTGTCAGGGATACAAAATGCTTAATACAATTAGACGAGTATTTTCCCTATAAATGCCATCTCACACTACTCACTCACCCATAAATGAGCATTGTTGTCACAACTCATGATGATAAGGCTTTTTTTTTGTCGCTAGCGGGGTGCCAACACTCTCTCTAGGAGTACAAAAACCTATAAATTATACTCCCCATAACATCAAGATGCATGCACCCCTGAGATTGAAGCAGTGGTTAAATTGGGTTTTGTAAACAAAGGGAGGCCTTCTTTACATATTACAGTCAATGATCAGCCTCTTTCAAAGCATCTTTATTTCTCACACGTCTCACGGCATCTTTTCACACATCAACTATACAGCAAATTTAATTCATGAGCTTCCATACAGGCCTGGATCGGAGTTTCTTGTGCCTCTCGTTTCCCTCTCTATAAGCCACATAATCTGCTGACCTCCTTATGACCCACTTCCTACAAACTATGCTGGTTTCCACAACTCTACTGGTGCACTCTAAAAAACTGCTGGGTTAAAACTAACCCAATTTCAGTTATCTCCGTAATTCTGCGCCGGATAAGGGTACGTAACAGAACAGAAAAAATTTTGGTTGAGTATGTTTTCGGTACAGAGGTCTTCGGTTCAGTTCATTTTCGGTATGTTTTTGGTACAATGAAGGAGACCAATGGGGT
>JAPTGZ010000002.1:22189038-22202698 GCA_029814645.1 Fowleria isostigma
ACACACACACACACACACACACACACACACACACACACACACACACACACACACACACACACACACACTCACATATTATTTGAAGATAGAGTGAAAGTTGTCTGGTTCATCTGGCTCCATTTTCTTCTTCTAGAAGTTTAAAGATAAACTCTGACTCTGTGCTAGTCTGTTCAAAAACCGAGATGGATCCTGTGCATGTTGACCGTCTCAGAGATGAGTCTGTTGGTGACAGAGGGGGGCCTAAGATGGATTAGATATGGTTTTATCAATGAGCACCAGGCTGGTGTGGCGGTGGCAATCTCTTATCATGTCGTCTCAATTTGTAAAGCAGAAAGAACAAGGAAAAAGTGGAAATAGGGGAGAGGAGATGGGATGACTCCAAGTGAAGAGGGAGAAATAGAAGTGAGAAATTGAAAGAATCAAGCGAGGGTGGAGAGTTAAAATTTCCCGAGTATTGTTTCGTAAAGGTGCTTAAGCCCGGACCTGAATGTCAACTTGCACTGAGCAATTGTCGGTGCCAAAGGCAAGCCATGTGGCCTTCTTATGACAATGAATTTCTCAACTCCTCTTTAAACCTGCATCTTTATTAGACCACCCACTCTTGAAATAAAGTTCATATGACATTTTATGTTTCTATTATTTATGAGTAAGGCGGCTGTTCATTTTATGGGCTCTTGCTTCCCCCCTCTAGGCTTACTTCACCACCCCGCCATCAGTCTTCTGCTGTCTATTCTTTTGTCACACATTGTTCCAAAGGTTTTCTAAAGGTATTTTCTCGTGTGTCTTAACAAACAGATAAAAGCTAAAAATTAATATCATTAGTATGTGCAGTTTTAGGCCCGGCTCACATCCGTCTGACAGCTGGCTTTTACTGAGCTAAACATCCAGAACAATTACACATGATGAATAGTACCTGTCCCTTTTGGCCAAATTGCAACACTTCATCAAAACATCAAAAACAGGAATGCATAATGATACGCAGTGCATCTTAGCATGAAAAAAAGGGATGTGCAATGCTGTTCCACTTTCTTTTTTTTTTTTTTTTGGTGAATCAGCACAGTGGTATTCTAGGTTTTCAGCTCATAATTTTTCAGAGGTTCAACTTGGAGGCATTGAGAATGACTGACCTTAGCTCGAAATCACTTTGAGTCATGCTGTTTTGGATGAAATACCAAATGAATCCACCTGATGAAAATGGCATTCTTGACCCTCTTTTACCTCAGTGTATTTTGGTGCGTTGCTCATTTCCATTGTTATGGCCTATGGTATTGTTCTGAGTGATGTGAGTGCATTTGTGATCACCTCGGTTTGTTTATTTGTCTCATTTCTTGTACTTATTAATTCTGAACACCCTGTACAGTTCAGTCGATGCTAGTTGATGCTTAATGATGTCCCGAATAGTATTTGCTGAATGATGGAAATCATCATGTCAGCCAACAGTGCTAAGCTCTCAGACAAAGTGCAGCAAAGTGGAAGCAAATCCCTAAGTCTAAATCCTTCATATTTTTCTAACAATACGCAATTTTGTTCTCTGGACGATTTGTAATATACTTATTTCTTTCTCCTGTTGTTGGAGTTGAGGGATTTAAGGGCTTGCGCTTTTGCCCACTTACAAGCAGCTCACTAAAGTCAGTTTTGAAGTAGTGCATTAGTCATTGGGAGAAACATGAAAAAGCTCTACGCTATAGTGCCGTATCTTAATCTGTGGCATATGGCTTTCAAATGACCAGCTTACACCTTGTCTGTCTAAGATCTAAATCTGCGATTAAAATAAGTCAATCCTTTTTAAACACTGCAACTTTAATAAGATTATAGTTTTGAGTGTGAGGCACAGTGTATTATAAAAGCGCAGACATTTTTAAATATACATATATATGTAAATAAAGGAATGGCTTTATCAATCAAAGGATTTCAATAAATGATTTTTGCTTGACATTTAAATTATTTTTCATATTTTGCGTTTTGCTTCTAAGGCTCATGTAGCACATAATATATTATTCCTGATGCCAGCAGACATATAATCTGATTAAAGGCTTGCAGAGCTCATACTGTGGGGGTAATGTTCTCAACTCTTTGATTTCTGTAGGTCCAAAATTTTCATAATAGCCTTCCGACTGAATTTCCAGTTGACTGATTTACAACTGCCCTTTTTCTTGTCTTTGGAAAAGGCCACTTGACTTGATCTAGTGTGCCAAACACGTTGGTACCATTTGAATTTTTAATACTTCTTCCTCAAAGTCTACCCAGTACGTCTAGCTGCCAACGTCGAGCCTGCACTAAGATTGGAATGCAACTGTCTAGACACAATCTAACCATGAAAAAAAGGATTTCACATAGAGGAACAAAAAACGTGGATGCTTGTAATTGTATTTCTACAGCTTAGCTTGTCCGGCCTCACTGCATAACAGTAGAAATACATTTTGTTATTCATACCAATGCTTTAGCACATCATTATTTGACGGCAACAACGGCATACCATTCAGTACAGTTAGCTGCATTAATTATTCATATGACTCCAATCTCAGTTTCACTTTGAGGGTTCTCATATGCAATTAGAAGTAATAAATGTGCTTCTTAATTACATTCATTTGTGCAAATTTCCATTCCCCATTGAATTTTTTTGTGGAAACATTGTGACACTGACCAATGGCATATCATTTGCAATGTGACTAAATCCATTCAGCATAGAACAATTAGTTGTAATTAGTGTTACAATGTCATCAGCGACCAGGGGGAAAGACTAAGCTGACATGCAAGAGAGAAGCGCACCCTTGTTCTGCGAGTTACAAGTTGAGCATTGTAGTAAGATCCAGATAATTGGCTGACCACAGGTTAGACATTTGATGAAGTGTTAGGCTTTTTTTTTTATGTTAAATTACTATATGCAGACATCCTCTTTGATAAAAGCAAGAATTGCCAGTGTAACCACTTACTCGTGTCACCCCATGTAATATCTACTGTTGACAAATGAGCAGTTTCACTCTGGTAATTAAGAATGAGATTCCACGCTTAAGGGAACCTTGTTTCTAGTTGTTAAACGATGGGAGGATGCACTTCTCAGTCATTTCACATCATGACCTTGCATATTGTCATGTTATCACAGATATCCTGGCAGGGATCTGTATGTTTAATTCATGCAGCATATAAATTGATAATTCAGCTCATTCTTTTTTCTTGCTGTTATACCACTATCTACAAGTCAACTTCTTTAACTTCTATTTTTTCACATCATTTGCACCAGTTTGCTTCCTGCTATATATTTTCACTGATATAAATAAATAAAAGCCTTTGTGCCTTCTGGCTCCCAGAACTTTTTACAGCGGCCCCAGTGGGCCTGCAACAGAGCTAAATGAAGCAACAGTGAGTATTAACCTACATACTGTAGATTGGACCTTTCCTTTTAAGATGATTTAAGTTTTTTTTTTTTTTTTTTCCCCGCTTCTCTCCCCTTTTTTTTTTGACCGCCGGGGGTCTGGCGCTGAGTCAGACGGGGATTTAGATGGACTCATCTGTATCCTTCTCAACCGATTGGGATTTGGTGGAAGTGCTCTGTTCTCAGAGGTGAGGTGGAGGGGAACCCTTGTTTTATCTGGTTCAAATGCCACACCAGTTGTCTCAGAGAGAGACAAGCTATTGATCTTGTGGAGTCAACTCAGCTCGCAGAAATCTCTCTCCACCCTCCTTCAAACGACTCAAAAGTGTCACGTTAGAAACCTCCTTTTCAGAGTATTAGGACTCTTCTTTGTTGCCTTGCCAAAGTCCTCTGTGAAGTTGAGACAGCTTTGTGGTGCAATCAAACACATCTCACCAGGACAAGTCATAAAAGATCATAAAGGGGTAGCATTGGGATTTTATTTTACACTTTAGTGTTTCACTGAAAAAAATCTGAGCAGGATTTGGGTCAGTGTGATGATACAGATGAGCAGTGTTATAAATTGAATATGCAAATCCAGTGTAAACAGCTCTTTAAAGAAGCGCAGCAGCTTTTTTTTTTACACATGAGGCTCAGTTTGTTCTTCACAAAAAGCAGGTAAAAACACTCATCTACTTGTTTTTTTTTCCCCACTCCTGAACATATTATTACAGATTAAACATATCCAAATAATGACAGTGAGGTAACTTCAGTTTGGGCTTGTAGTACTACATTTTTTACATTTTACAAACTGAAGATATAGAGTTGAAAACAAACTAACACGCTGTATGGTGTCTGAAATGGGGAATTTAATATTTTCATCATTTGACCCAGACTTTATAGTCAGTGAGTGTATCTAGGTCTCTGCTGCTTTCGATTTTAATCAATCATTTATTTATAACTCAGCCAGCATACTTGTAACATTCATTTAAACACTTATTTAGTCATTTTGTCAGTGTTAACAGGACCGCTCTGACCCCAAATCTACAAGTCAATCTTTGTTTTATTTTTGTATAATTATGTTTTTATGAGAAATGTTTTTATCCTTATCATATCCTTTTCGACTTTTGCTCCACTGCACCCTGAAAAAATGTTATTTAAATACTCAGAGAGATTTTTAGGAAAAGAAATGTTGGCTGGATACACCGGGTTTTACTGTCCAAAAGTTACTGCCTCAAATTCACTCCGCAGAACCGTGACTTGAGTGGGCTTTTAAGAGACCCCGTACAATTAAAATACAGATTTCAAAGTTGTTAACATGTTCAGTAAGTCTTGTGCCTGGTTTGGGAAGGGATCAATAGCTGCCAAGTTTGATCCTGTCTCTGGACAATGTATTCTGAACCGGGCATAGATGGAGAGAGACTTCAAACAAGGATAGAGGCTCAAGGGCCCAGCCAGCAATTCACTTTGTTCCATTTCACTGACTCTGTGATTCTTTAACTGGAATATGGTTTGAACTGCATATTAAACCCGCCAAGTGCGTGGTGTTAGAGAGGTGAATTGTATCAGTCCTTGATCCCATCTAACTGATATGATCTCAGTAACACTAAACATAAACTGGATTCAGAAATGGGCAATTTGTTTGTTTTGGATGCTAGCGGTGTCTTTGGCATATGGTTTAAAGCATCAGTAGCAAGTCCTTTTGTCCTCATTTGATTTCATTTAATCTATTTACAGCATTCCGCAGCTAATGACTGCCACACTCTCCACCTCTGAGTCAAGCCTCCTCTTAGTTTTTAAGAATTTCACAAAAGAACTCACAATATTTCTCAAGAATCATGTGGTGCTTTTAGAGCGATGAACTCAGGTTATACCTGCCTGAAAGAGCGGAATCCACCATTCCCTTCTGAAGCGGCAGGAAAACATGGGAAGCTATAAAATATAGATGTGCTAATGTTTTATTCAAGGCCATTTGTTATAGATAGCTTTTACAAAATCCCACTCCTTTTCATTTTTAGTTTGAGGACCTCTGTTGGCATTAACACTTTTGCCTGCAGTTTACTGACTTTAGTTCTGGTCACACAACCTGTACATATATGGACAAACATACCCACGTACACACTCTGAAAGCGTATCATTTCCCGATTCAAACCATTATGGATATGTTCTATCTTATATTTATTGTCTTGGTAATATAGACAGTAACTCTAAAATCTGTCAAATTTGACTACATTTTGCTTCAGTTTGTAAACAGGCAAAAAAAAAATATAACTTCTGTTTATCTGACAAATAGATAAGAGATCATCTCATTTGGGATTTTATATTTGTCAGTGAGGTCACAGGTCAGCTTTCTTCCTATTTCATTAAATCCATTACCCTGTTCCTCGGTGTTTTATTTCACTCTCACCAATGCTATGGTTTATTGTTAACAACTGCATTAATGAGGCTAAGACAGGGTGAGAGGAAGTGCATCGCTCTTTTTTTTCCTCTTCTCTGCTCCCCCCCATCCCCCTCACACTTCTTCTCTCCTCCCAGCCCTTCTTCCCCTCTTTAAGATATAACGCCACAGACAGATTAAAATGCATGGTCTCATCCCTTTCTCATTTTTCACATGCAGTCGGTCTCAAGGATAAGGATGGCCTCTGCTCAGAAGGACTTATTGACCAAAATAACTGTGCATCAATATGTCTCCTGAAGGCTGAGCAGACCACAGCATCACAGGGGTTGTATTTTCACCAACTCTCTCAGCCTTTAATGTTATTGACCTGAGTTGTCCTGATATGCAGCCCAATAGCACGGCAGGCTAGGAAGATATATGCTAACCCATCTTAGGACTTCGTTGTCCTAAAAAGAGCAGATTTAAATGAATGTCACAAGTACGCCGCCAGACGACAACATAGCACCAAATCAAGAGAAATTGGCACAAAAGGCATGGCGTAACCAACATAAAATTGCATTGCTGCTTTTCTTTGGCTTATTTTTCAATAAGAAATCACTATGAGATAAAGTGCAGTTTTGATGAGATTCAATTTACAGTGATAGCTGCAGTATTGCTGCAGTGACATCAATGATATGATGACAGACGGCTACAACTATGATGCCATCTGTCTATATTTCACATATTAGCATATTTCAACTAAAATGTGTCATTCACAAGGAATGCAATATTTTCCTGTGAAATCATTAATTTCACAAGCAAGGGCATAAAATCGCAATAAATCTCATGCAGAACAGTTCACACACACTCCCACGTGCACACATAAACACAACACACACTTTGCGTTCTGACGAAGTTACTGGCAGTTAATTCAACGGGATGGAATATAATAAAGCATGGAGGTTACAGTATGTTTTAAATCTGCACCGTGAGGTACTGCTGAGATTTAATCCAGCTGTTAAATGCACATGCATGGAAAGGATTACTCCTCACTGTACTGTATGGGACCCTATCTCCTATCCAATCAATGTATGCTCTGACTGGTTGATAAATTAGTATTCGCGGACAAATGGATCACTTCAGAAACCACTCACGGGCTGGTAACAGTGACAAATGAAGTGAGAGTGCAGCAAGAAAAGAAAGGAGCTGTGCTGAATGAGCATGAAAGAAAGAAAGAAAGAAAGAAAGAAAGAAAGAAAGAAAGAAAGAAAGAAAGAAAGAAAGAAAGAAAGAAAAGGGAATAGGATGGGGATTTGGGTTGGGGAATGCTGAAGGAGAAGATTTAAAGGGAGGCCCTGCAGGAAATGTTTGGCCTAACAGAATATGACAGGGGGCTTTTGAGAGGCCTGACACTGAACACATAAACCTGGTTGTTGTGTACCCTCCTCGGTAAGCGAGCTGAGGCATTCATCACATTCACCATGGTCTGGTATGCAAGGCTCTTCTGCCCGGGCTTTTTGTGAGGCATCTGTGGGGACCTCAAGGCAATGTAGCACTGGTGAGGTCAGTCAGCTGTCTGCCATTCCATGCATGCAGAAGCAGACCTGGTGCTCAAACCTTGCCAGAAGCTCCGGCGAGCAGGCACACAGACTGTGTCCCTTTGTCCCCATTTTCCCCAGACACCTGCGTGATTGCATTGATTTGTCCTGATTCCATTCAGCCGGGGGTCCTGCTGGATTTCAAGTGTCAAACATCTGTCATACTGAGGCTCCCTCATGCCGACTAATTCATCACACTCATAAGAGCAAAATCTTTGCAGAACTGAGTGAATATGAAGTAAATCAGAAGAATCAGTGGAGAAACTACTGCATCTTTAAAAGCTTCTGGGTAAATAATTTTCCCAGTATAGATACAAGGTGCATAATTACCTTTATGCTGACATAACTAATATAATGGTGCAGGACAGTGCAACAATAAAAATTGTTTTTGTCTCTTTTATCTAAGGAATAGCAACTGTCACTGTATGAGTATGTATACAATATAGCTCATATATAAATTTAATGCACACACATTTTTTTCTGATAAAAAGGGTGACATCTTCACAGACACAGGTCTGGATTCTTTGGATGTATCCCTTGGTGTCTTAGATAAAAAAGCAAAAGAGGGAAAGAGAAAGAAAGGCAGTGTTAGACAGAGTGAGTTCACAGCATTGGAGGAAAATAGACTGGAACGTCTCCTGAAGCCAGTTACAGGCAGCGGCAGCAGCAGCAGCAGCAGTGGCAAAGCCTTTGTTATGATAAAATCAGGGACCTCTGCAAGCATGCCCTTGATTCTGCAGTTGGCTTAACTCGGCAGGTCACCAAGGGGAGGCAGATGTTGTCTCGAGGCATGTCCTATTGCCTCCTCACGGGCCCCGGCTGGTGTCGCTAAGCTCACAGGTGCAGAGGGGTTGGTGGACTGAGGAGTTGGAGGTGCACTAAGCTGCTGTTCAGCCACGACAGGATGGCACTGGGGATGTTGGGATGAGCAGATATGCTCATTTTGATCCACTGAGGTATAATAATTGATGATCAGGCCTGCTGTCACATCTGTGAGTCACTGGTCCATGACATAATACACCCTTAATGCAACACATGGTGGTGTGGGCAGAGGTGCCATGGGGCGTCACGCTGGCCTCTATTTCATACGGTGTAAAGAATGACTGATGAAATATACAGTTCTAGGACTTTACTGAAGACCCACAACTCAAGAAAAAGCATCATACTCACTGTTTACGTCTCAAATGAAAAAAGAAAACTCAATGAATGTGATTACCAAAGGTTGTCAGTTAAAATTATATGGCTAACAATTCATCTCTGTCAAAAATGACTATTTTTCTTTCAGCCTGACAATACAGTGGAGCGTCGGTTGAAACAGAAGAACAATACGATACAAAACAATAGATTTTGGATCATTTTATACATAAGAAAAACAAGAAGCAGTTCAGTGTGGTGCACTGTAAAAACACTTTCAGACCACACACGAATAAAGTATATGCGCTCTATAAAAGGGCACATTAGCCGACTTTAATTGCTCATTTTAATGAATCTTTAGAGAATAAAGGAGAATGGTGGCAAAGAATGTTAAAATAAAAAACAACCTCTTTTTAAAGTCCAACTTCATCACTTTCAGCTTAAAACCTGACCTACTTTTTCCTCCCGCCGTCTCTACGTTTGGTCTCGTTCTATTAAAAAAAAAAAAAAAATCTGTTTGGCATTTGGTTATTTGATTAATCACCGATTTGCACAGACGCACAGTGCATGCAGAAGCATCGCATCAGGCGTACAAAGAAGACACAAACAACAGCGTATACATATACACCTTGATCTGCATAGCTGAGCAAACCTCCCACGTTGTACAACCATAGTTAAGAGCTGACATCTCCAACACAAAACGCTACCATTGACAACCTAAGGGTCTTTGAAAGCCTCCACTCGCTGATCTGTCTTCAGTGTGATTCTCGTGCTGCAAAAGAACAAACAAAAGCACAGCAGAGGAACATTCCGAAACTCGAGTAGAGAGGAGTGTTTCTCAATAACCGGGTTTTGACATAGTGTTATTGTGTCTTCTCAAAAAAAAAAATGCCAAACACTGAAAAAGTTGGGGTTTTAGAAAAAAAAAAAAAAAAAATTACCCAAAAGGATCAATAGGCTGCCATTATCCTAGCCACACTAAACATGAAAATCACTGAGCAGCTTTGTCTGTTCAGAAAAGGAGCTGTGTTCCATGTTTGTTGTCATTGTTGGTCGTCAGTGATCCGATCAAATTTTAATCACACCATTCAGCCTCATTGATTTCAGTTTACTACAGATTGCGTTGAATGAAATATTGTTCTTTTTTTTTCTTTTCTCCATCAGTGGCAATTACCCAACAACGAGACTTTTGATATCGCAGTGAATTAGAAGGTATTGGTGTTTGTGATTGCCGATTTAGAGCTGTGTATCTGCAGCTTCCAGGACTTGAATATGACAGACCTGCATAAATTCATATTCACAAGACACATGCCTGTATGCGCTGAAGGAGGGGTTCATTTACTTTAATATATCTGTACACCCACGTCTGTATCCTCTGCACACAGATGTAGAATGAAACCGCCAAAACACAAATCATAAGCTTTTCCTCCTGGTGAATGATATATGGTCTCATTCATTCCATAGTGCAGCAGATTAAAGGTGTTGTGTGTTGATATGTTAAAAAGTAATAATGAAAACAACCTCTCTGTACAAATATAAGCATCTACAATTGAAGGTTGGAAATATTGTATATTTGCCTGCAAGGTTGAAACAGAAAATAATTCCATGTTTTCTGAGGATTCTTGTTATATTTCTGTGGACGGCTTTGAATGTGGTGCCCATCCAGGATTTGGATTGTTGACGGTTCTAATCTTCTGTCGGCATTAGGGATGGGGAAATTATTCGATTCGTACCAATACGCTGACACGCACGTGCACAATCCGAAACAGAGTAGAGAAGCTGAGAGAGAATGAAGAATTTGGTATGACATCACGATGTATCAGTTATTGCATGTTTGTATCAATAAAATTTGATGCATTCAATAGAATATATTTTTACTTGCATTTAAAAGTGTGACTTTACCTTTGTAAAGTTTTTCTTTTCTGTAGACCCACGTTAACATGTGATTAGCGGATGTTTATCACCGGGTATTTGCACCGCCCATGAATACTGTAACGTCTGTATCTTAATTTTACAAGACATAGAAGGAGGAGACTACATGTGGTTTCTTAACGTGTATGTTTTACTATATCAACTGCACTGAATACTGCTCTACACGCTGGAGCTACTTCCTTAAACAGTCACATATAGATCAAACAGTGCATCCCAGAATACCTTGTGCAGGTGTAAACTGACAGAATCTTTTTGGTATTACATACAATCGAAATACCATATGGCGAGGGAGCAAGAAGTTGAGCGTAATAAACATGCAGAGAAATAACTTCAGAAACACAGACTTAACGGGGCCGTCCTAACGTTGTCTGTATTGACTGTATGCGAGGCACGTGTTCTGAAAAAGACACTTGGTGAATAGTGACGGTTTTATTTGACAAATAAATAATCAAACTTGTTGTATTGCACTAATATTCTTTTACCAGACTGAGTGTGTGTGAATCAAAATGGGCTAAACTGCTCTGTATCATGATTTGAATGTAAATGGTAAATGGTTGGTACTTCAATCCCATCCCTTGGCCGGTGAGTTCCAGCTTTTACCCTCTGGACGGAGCTTCAAAGTCCCTAGATCCAGGACCACACGCTACAGGAACAGTTTTGTTCTTGTGGCCATCTCTCTGTTAAATCAGCCCTGATGCACTTTGCACTTTACTTTATTTTAATTCTTGGGTCCGGTTTATTTTAACGTGGTCCTAACTTATCTGCTATGTATTTGTCCTTTTTATGGTTCTATGTTTTTTTATGTTTTTAGCTGCTTATAGCAGGTTTTTATTGGCATTTTTAATGATATTTTAATTATTCTTTAGTGATATCTTATGATTTTATTTTATTTATTTAAGTCCGCATTTAACTATTTATTTTAGTATTTTTAACCATGTTCTGTGTCTGCTTGAGAACCCGTCCATGTCTTTTGTCTGTGCTTTTCTTAAAGTGTCTTTCATATGTGTCCTGTGTTTTAAACATTTTAATGTTTGATGTTTGTATGTTTGAGATGTCCCCTCCAGGCTGTAAAACAAACCTACCTACGGGTATTAATAAAGTCACCTTGAACCTTATATAGTGCTTTTTCATACTTTCATGGTGGCCCAAGCGCTTTACAAAACCTCACATTCACCCATTCACACACACACTCATACACCAATGGGTGGCTGCCACCGTGCAAGATGCTGCCAGGCCCTACTGGGAGCAATTTAGGGTTCTTGCCCAAGGACATGTTGACATGCGGAACCGTCAGAAGCAGGATTCAAACTGCCAACGCTTTAGTCATTGGATGACCCGCTCTACCAACTGAGCCGCATTGAGCAACATTGCTGCCCATTGGGTGTGAATCATATCCCATCCCATCCTGAGATGCCACACATGTATCTTTAACATAACAGATCGGAGATGCTGTATCGTATCAGCCTTACAACTAAGATTCCCGACCCCTGTAGACATACATGCTGTTCACTGTTCCATCTTAGATTAGTTTGTAGTTTTTATATGTCTTTTACAATTTCCTGCCAGGCATTACTGTTATTATTGTTGGATGTAAATGATTAATATTAATTTTCTAAATGTGTGTACTTTTACTGATCCCAAGCAAAATCCATCTGTCTTACCTTTGGAGCATCTGCCATCGCTTACAGGGCCGTCCACCTCGCGAGTCACGGGGACTTAGGGACATCTGTCCCAACAGATAGAAAATCAGGATAGGGCCATCCATTCTGTTAACGCTCCACTGAACTCTGTGTTATGTTCACCATAATTTGCTTTTGGTTGCTCCAGCATCCCGGAATATTGCTTTGCAGCAGCTCAGACAAAGTCGGCTGGTTGTAATGTGTCCCTTTTCGGCCATTCTGCAAGCAGATAATTTGATAAACCCCCAGACGTAATGGCTATGCTGCATCCTGATAAATGTGGGTAATATGACAGGGGACAGAGGATTTCCCTAACAATTTCTGAAGAGAAGTCTGGCTATTAGGATGATTTGATATTTTCCGGAGCGAATACATTTGATCTGAAATGAATGCATTTTATTTGTGTTTCTCACTTTTTTTTATTTTACGGGATGTGATGCATAGTTTTCCTGTTTTGTTTTCAGGATAATTTTTTTTATGTGAGGACAGATTTGTTTGTTCGGGCGATATTTCTTTTTTCAAATAGCTCTTGCAGTTTTCAACCCATATTCCACGGGGGGACTTCAGTACAGATAGAACTAAAGAGTGTACACTGTTTTCTTGCTCATATGCCATATGCTCTTTCACTTTCCCTAAGCAGAACACTCTCCACTGCACACATCCACTGTTATTCATAATACCCTCTTATATATTCTTGAAAACACAAATCAGAATCAACTTAGTGAAACTGACCGTGCACTGATGCAAAAACTCACTCAGCCATTCCTCCTTCGCTCATCTTGCTTTCTCTCAATCTTCTCAGGGAAGACGCGTCAGCTGTTCCTTATATGGTAAAATATGCAATCTGTGCCTGCCAGTCTATGAGCAAGTTTTGGGTTAATCCTCATGAATACGTGACTTTGTCTGCATGAATAAATAAAAACCTGCTCACTGGGTAATTGAGGTGCCTTGCCACTAACAAAAGAGGACACTATTTGTAAATGGGATTTTTCTTCCCCCCTCATTTAAGCCCAAGGCGATTTATATCACATGAAAGCGCTTACTAAAATCATATTGAAACACTATATAAGTAAGATATGACAATGAAATGTTAGATTCTCCCCTCAGGACTCTGGGAAACTTATATTTCTGTTATTTTATCATTTGCATCAATTTTGTAGAAGCTAAAAATGTAAAAATGCCTCAATGTTGTGTGATGGTTATGTTTTGTGCCTTGTGGCAGAAAATATATGAATAAGTCGCAATTCAGAATTACTCAGCTGACTCCACTTTCACCATGGTTAATATTTCAGAGTGACTATATTTTTGCAACACACTGCTATACTTGATATATTTAGATCATTGATTAGCTTTAAATATTTGCAGAAAGGGTTATGTGTGCAGGGCAATGGAAGACAACTGAAAGAGTATGTATCTATGTTAGACAGACTGGCTCTGGAAAAAAAGACAACCGCACCTTCCTCTGAAATCATCATGTGTGCATGTACGACAGTTATTCTATTCCTGTGTCTATTGAATTGCAACACAAGCACACCTTATTCTACTGGATAAACACCTGATCCATGTCTTATTTAACCCATAAGGACCC
>JAPTGZ010000002.1:22207741-22224447 GCA_029814645.1 Fowleria isostigma
TTCACATCTAAACCATATTTCGACTTTTTCAACACAATGCTGTAAAAACATTGTTGCAAATTATAGAAGGTAAATGATGCTTAAACTCACCTTTCTCGGTTTCGATCAGTCGGGTTTCCCAGGTTCACTTGGTAGACTTGAGAATGACTGTGGTGAAGTTATTATCAGAAGTCATGGCTCTTAGCGGTTCTTCTTCTCTGACCTCCTCCAGGTCAAACTCAGACAGATGAGGCTGAAGGACAGTTTGCTGTTATTACCATTATTAATTTTAAATTATAATTTCCAGAAACTTTTGTTATATCTAGACCAGCGTACCGTATCTTGAAAACTATAAAGATGGCTGAACAGCGAGTCAACATCCTGGAGGAGGTGGAGTGTGAAATGGTTCATTGCATTTAAAGGGCCAGCGCTCAAAACCGTCTACTGTCATACATCATAAATGGACTTGTGGAGTTGAATTAATGAAGAATTCAAACCCAAACATAGCATTTACAGTTTATGTAGAACACTAGGAAATGTTTTAAATGTAAAATTCCAGTCTAAAAATGGAAAATATCCCTCCTTTAAATGAATCAAAACCAAAATGTAATGCACAAACAATACACATTTGAACATTGACATGAAATCTAAAAACACCAGATGGACTGGAAACCAAAACAGAAAAAAAGCCTTTGTCATATTCATGAGTGTCTGCATAATTTCCATATTATCCATTCATATTACCGACATTCATTATCAGTGAGTAGCTGAGGAAAAAAAACATAAATAAGTTATGGTGCACATCAGGTGCTGAATACAGCAGTAGAATGCAGTATTTAGCAACAGTTCAGTGTTGACAGATCAGCACTATATACAGCAAACAGGAAACTTCTATATTTATAGCGGAACATAGGGAGGCTATACTGGCCAATCTTCTCCCATCATATGAAATTCCAGACAGAACTGACTTATTTTTAAGCACACAGTAAATAATTTTACTGTATATTTTCCACTGCGTGTGATGTCCTCATCGTGTGCATTGACACAGAATGCTACACGTCGCCCGAGGCAGCCTCACATAGTCTGGCCAGCAGGGCAGACTTACATGCAACACTTAGAATTTAGTTTGGTGGCATAAAAAATCCCCTGAAAATCTGTATTTCTCACATTATTGGTTGTACATTCAAGACGAGGAGAAGTGAAGTGCATTGTTGATCCAGTAAACCATTGTAAAGACTCACTTACAGAAGTAGATTTTGCCTGTTGGGCCAGGGGTTAAGTCAGGTTTCTCTGTAAAAGTGGTATTAAGAAAGATTTTGTGTGCCTCATTTCATCGTTGTGCGATTGTTTACCTCGCTATGAGGCGACTCTGAGGGGAATAATGTAATACTGCAGTTTGCGTTGTTTAATAAATTGGGTTTAAAACTCTAAAAAAAAAATGTGCTGTGCATTATATGACAAAGACAAATCTTAGGTTGTTATTGGTTATTTGATGGATGTTTTAAGGTCTCGCTCTCTCTCCCTCTCTGATACTTCCTCAGCCAGATAGGATAAGGCCAGAGGAAGGCATGCAGGCAGCAGAGTTTAAGGCTGGAGTTTAGGTTTCTTTGGAAGGCTGCATAATATTTCTTAATAGGGTTGAAAGCAGGCTTGAGGCAGGTCTGTGGAGATTCTCCCTTCCTCTCCCGGATTATCATTTTTAAACAGCTTCCTTGGGAGCATCCAAAATGAGCATTATAAAAGCTGGGGTTGGAAAAAAAAAAAAGACCTTACCAATTTAGTTATTTCACCAATTTACTTCCTTTCATATGATTTGCTGAATGTACTGCTTACCCTTATTCAGGCAAGTTCTGCTTCATTTGTCCTAAAGAAAAGGCTCGCTTTTTTGACAACTAGTCACTTGGATAATATTTAGGTTTTTTTTTTTCAACATTTGACACACACATTGTAGATATATACATATATATTGAAACTACTGTGAAAAGGCTGTCCTCAACATAGTGTAAGGATGATACAAAGAACTATGCAAATGTTTTAGACCAGCTTTAGTTTTATGGTGTTTGCAGAGATGAAATGAGCATACATTTTTTATTTGCATTCTTTTTTTCTTTTTTTTTGATACAAGAAAAGATAGGAAATATGTGTACAGCCATAAAAGACGTACAAGAAAACTCCTAAATTACACTTTTGCTTTTACTGCTGTACATCCTTACTATATATCTGGATTGTAAATGCATATGTGGCCATTATTACCAACAAACCTAATGTTTTTACAATTAATATTATATTATATTATACTATATATAATTTTACACAACTGTAATGGGTTGTTTTTTTTATATAAAGTTGATCATTTTTGTAAAACTATGGCAGTGACTTGTCTACTACATTGTCCTGAATTATTTGTTCATGCAGCTGACATCATTGAGTGACATGTATAATTAAATTCTTTGAAAACCAGAACTGAAAATTCAGGATAACTTGTTCCGTACCATTATACAGAGCAACTGCCTTTTCTACTGCTGACGTCTGGGTCATACATGTGAGACAAAGCTTCTAAGGAACAGCTGGAAAAGATGAACTTCTCCAGGTTCCTCTTTTCTGATTTTCCTTTCTCAGCAACAGCATTTGCATTTTTCAACAGAGGCAGGATTTGAGCAAAGAGTGTGATTGCTCTCTTTGCTAGTTAAATGTTTAAAGAAGACATGCAATTTGAATTGCTGCAGAACTCATCAATATGAAATTGGACTAGTGGAGGGAAACAAAATGTAAGTAGGCAGCCTAGCCCTCAATATGCCCAAATCCTACACTCCATTTTCCAGCACTGCAGATTTTCAAGGGAAAAAAAAAAAAAGTCTTAGGCTATAGTACTTCACCTTCTGGAGGCTTTCCCTGTTATCAATAGCGTAAATGCTTGCAATTGCATTTAAGAGTATCTGCTGGGTGAATCTGGCATGGAAGCAGAGTGGCTTTTAGAAGACGGGCTGAAATATTAATGTTTCTATATTGAAAAAAAAAAACAATGACTGAAGCGATTTGAGAATCTAATGATAATGAATCTCACTGTGTTAATCAATCACATTTCCACATTAAAGTCTCAGGAGATAATGCGTTAACTGACAACAACAAACATGTCTGTTAACTAGCGTGAAGCATCCCGTATAGGGAGAACTTGATCGGGCCCCTGAGCTTGTTATCTGTCACTCAAAAATGATCCAATAGCATTCATAATGCTGCTAAAGCCCACCCGTTGTTTTCTGGCCCCAAATCCTGCTGTGCTTGAAGATGTGTCTGCAGCGGCAAATTATTGAATTGTATTTTCCACTCCCATGAGTTGTCAGCAGACTTGCAACAAATAGAATTTCCTAATATAATTAAGATTACAGGAGGGACCGGAAAGCAGGAGTGGATATAAAGTAAAGAAGGATGCCACAAGCAAATAAGCGGGCTCAGACTTTTGACAAGTATCACCGCCTTCGTAATAACTTTTAACACAAACGTTGCTCGGTGGGAAGAGATGATTTGTATGGAGAGCATCAGAGTTCAAAAGACTTTCTGTCATCGACGTCTTCAGCTGATAAAATGCAAAAGGCAGCAGGGCGAAAGGGAGCCATTTGCAGAGTTGACAGATTCCATCATGGATGACTTTAGCATACCTGAGCGCTGCTCTTTGCCTGCCTTCTGCATGCCCTCTGTGAGTGAGAGGGGTGATGAATCAAGCTTTATGGGCCTTCAGAATGCCGGAGAGGCCAATCTATGCGAATGGCTGTTAAAATTCGACATAACTTGACCAGGACCTTTTAACAAGCTGGAAGCCATGCTACACCCACAGTCCACAATGCACATGTGTATTGTTCTCTCATCTCTTTGCCCTGATAAGCTGCTCGCCGACTGCCTAAATAACAAACTTAGCTACGAAGTTTTGCAGAAAACAAATATTTCTCCCGCAACTCAGTCTGTGGTCTGCCTTGACTTGCTCTCTGACTTTTCATTGCTTGCAGTGATGGAGGAATAAACTCTGATCCTAGCTCAATTATAGTAGTTTTTTTTTTTTTTTTTTTCTCAAACCACTGTTTAGTTGAATTCCTCCTTTCTAACAAATGGCACAAAAACAGGAAAAGCAAGAAAGTAAAATACAACATATTCTTGTCTGATTTCTAATACACTGGCTGGAACAGGAGAAATCATGCACTATGTTATTGTTTTATTATGATCCAAAGCTGATGAGTTAATCTCTTTGAAGTTGTTTCCCTTTCATTACTAAAGCCCCCAAAGCACTGCAGGAAAGCAAAATACACACACACACACATCACAAAGTTGAGGAAATTAAAAATCATAAAAATGGTAACTTAATAAATCTGACATCTACAATGGAGAATTTTGTTTGTGTGAAATCAAGAGACAATATGAATGCAACACTGCCTGTTCTTTGCTTATATTTTATACATGTAAAACATTCACAAGTGTCTCTTTATTATTAATGAGCAGCGCTTTGTTTATAGGACAGACGTATGCAGGTACATCATGTGTACATGCATTTTTTTGTTTAAACAATCACACATTTGGAATATACTGCAACACTCAGACTAGTAAAAAAAATCTATTTTTACAGTTTGAGTCATTATGTTTTGATTATATTCACAGTTAGCCATTTGTCTCCCAGGATGAACACTTTTTATGTTGATGATAAAATAATGCTGCTGCTTTTATCTACATTTTCAGAGTATTTATTTCTTTTAACTGCGCTAAAGTGTTATTTTTCTTTCGTTCCAGGTGTGAAGTTACGTTAAATGATTTTTTTTTTCTGCAGTGTCTTATTCAGAGGTTCTTGCCTATTACAGTGATTTTACTTTTATGTGTTCGTCATGTAACCTTGACAACAGACCTAGCTAATCAATAGAGCAATAGCATGAGGGGCACAACTGCTGTGCCATAGGAAAGCTCAAGCGGATGCACATAAATGGTTATATCACCTGGATTTTAGTGTGTGTGTGATGTCTCTTCACTCTGATCTTCCTTCTGAATATTTTGTTGATGTTGTGAGGTCACATTTTCACACCGTCGTACCACGTGCGTATGTGTTTGTGTGTGCATCGTACATTTGTGTGCGTATGTGTGCATTTTTGCCAGTGGTGTGGCAATCATAGGGAATAACACAGCTCCATGATTGCACACTGCCCTTGAAAAAAATTCTATTCCCAGTTGAACTCAAAACAGCCCGAAGCCTTTCTCACCAAACTCAATATTTTTCCTGTATACATTCTGCTATAGGTGGACAAGAAACATAAACGAAAAGAAACAGTAGTATTTGTGCTACTGGATTACAGTGGAACACCTACTGTACAGTACAACACCAGGGTTGATCCCACACACATGAACATGTTGTTATTTATCAGATGAATCTTGTAACTATGCACTGTGATTTGTTTGATTCACTAGATTATTGTGTCAGTGAGTCTGAATACTAACCAGTACAGTATACATTTTATTTTATTTTATCATGTTTGTAGAGTAAAGCTCCATGTATTCAGAGAAATGTGATTTAGTGGGTTCCAGGTTAAGTGCTATTTTCATCCACATGTCAGCCGGTTTGGTATTTTTTTTCTTGAAGCATTTTAGATCTGACATCCTTTTCTTCTTGTTAAATGTCACTGACAGGTTTTGACATGAAAACTTAAGTTAGCAGTATCCAACCTGTCATACTGTATTTGTAAACAGCTTACGTTTCCTTCTGCGAGCTTAGGGGAAAGGAGGTGAAGCCTGACAGCAGACAAGGGTTTTTAACAAACATCCCCACATGCATACATAATGCCCCATTTCAAAAAAGAGAAAGTTTGCCGCTCCATTTAATATGAAGCATTTCTGCGAGCGCCCAGAGGATACCTTCTGTCCGCAGCTTCTATGTGCTGCATGCACGATACTTGGCAACCTTGAGTCTTACTGTATGGCAGCGCAGTTCACCACGGCTCCATCTATGCATCAGCAGAATGAGTGATTTAGTGTAATGAGATTATGGTTGCAGAAGAATCTGGGTGCCCATGCAGAGTCAAACTTTCTTGGAATAATCCATCTCATGATGAATTACCTTTAGTTTTTGTAGTGTGCTGGACAAACTTTAAATGTTAAAGCATTGGCTACATCAGCTGCTACACGCTGTGTCCATGTTGCGTGGATATTGATTTATGTAGCTTAGTGGTAAGATTGGTGTCCTACACAGCAGCAGACAAGGCCGATAGAAATCCTGTGGATTTCTATGGCTCAAGCAGGTTTAACTCATCAGCAGAATAGCAATCTCTTAGGTCCTGCGGGAGTTGGACTCGGGATACATCAAGGGCAGGTGTGAGGAGACAGATGACCCCATGACCTTTGCCTCCCACTATCTGACCTTGGAACGAGATTTCTGTCTCCAAGCTCAGACTTAAATCCTCCCCACTAGATCAATTCGATGATGTATGGAGGTTTAGGCAGGAAGCCTGGGATAAAAGCTCAATATCGAAGTGTAAAGAGACACATGGGACTTGGGGTAACTGTTAAGTCACCTCCCTGTTTTCTACACATTTTAGAACTGCTTAATTCAGCAAAAACCACACAACCCCTGAGATGAGGTATATATGTACTTCTGATTAGCATCCCCCCATCACAGTCTCATACATTATTGGCTTAATGAGCCTTATTCAGGCTGAACAGATCATACACTATGTCGCCCCTCCCCCCAAAAAAACCCCACACATGTCAGCATACACGCCGATGTGTGCACGCACTAACATGAGAAGAGAAAAGAAATCAGACAAGATTCACTTTAGCACTCAGTGTGACCGCAGAGTAAGGAGGATTTCTTGTCAAAACACAATTTCTGGATGCAGTGATGATCTATAAACAACAAGACATCTGCTCAAACTCTGAAAATATTTCACAAGCAGGTTTATGAATACAGAAGAAGAGTATACAGGAATGACTGGACACACAATAAAAAGAAGTTTGAAAATAAATCTGAACATTTGTTGCACAAATTTTATTTAGCATCTTACCCATTTGCATACTAATTTATAGTGTTTTTATCTGGGTGTCCATTGTCCACAGATGTGTGGAGATGGGTGTAGAATATCATGGATACTCAACAATCAGCATTGTTGAGGTTATGGAGCTTGAACTTGGAGTAAATGTCTCATACAATTGTGGAAAAAAATATTGGACCGTCAAAAGTCATCAAAATCAATGGATGTGCAATCAAGTTATTAACTCCTGTGTGTATCCTGTGACTAAAACAGACAGAAAAAAAAATGGAATCTAAAAGCACTGTTGTTGTCAGTATAATGTCATAGATATTGATGTAAAAACTTATATGATTTTGGTTATTATCAAGAAAACCATGTGAAATGGATAGATATCAGCTCTAAAATTAAACTCTAATGAGCAATTTTTGTTGTTATCATTATATTTGTCCGAACAAACATACGTTTAGTTGTACCAGACATTAAAATTAACAAGAAATTAAATAAAACTTAAGGTGGTCTAATAATTTTTTCCCATGGCTGTAAGCACATACGTTTTTCAGCTCAATGTTGGACTGTTGTAGAAAATCTCAACCCAACTCTAGAGTGTTTTGAGAAGGTTTGCCTTAATATTCGCACAATATTCGACATTTAATGATTGAGGTCATCTCTAAAATGTGTTGTTTTGACTGTGGTTTTTTTTATGTTAAGGATTTTCCTCAAAACATGAGTTAAAATCGTACAAATATTTGGCAGACGTGGCTGAAACATCAACCAGGTGGTGGGATGAAATTTCTCACCTTTGGAAGGAGCGAAAGTAAGCAGATGGCAGGCCTTTAGGGTCCATAGCACATTGTCGACAACGAATTACAGACCAGAGGGGAATGGGATGGCTGATAACCTCCATCTCATGGTTCCATCTGCTGAATCCTAAGCAAGGACAGTACATGCAGACATGCAAACCCAGACGCTTACATCTTGTAGGCCTGGTGTAAAGTTATATAAGTGGCGCTAAGTCTTGTATTGTTTCAATGCAGTGTATTAAAACCCAAAACATTTTAACATTTGTCAAATTCTGACATGATACATTTATTATGAATGATAGTCTAAATAGTGTTCTTCTACGCAGCCATAATTGCATAAAAGTTCATAATAAATGTATGATGATGTTCAGAAGGATTCAACCTTACATGTGCACCTACATATCACAGATGGATCTCTGTGTGACTGGTTTTCAGGACAATTCAAAGCCCATCTGTTTGGCTCTTAGGGTGATGCAGGAGAAAAGGCTTTAAAATAAGCAAGAAAAGCAATTGTCAGAAAACACATGCCAAGCTACTCCTTTGTCCTCTTGAAACAAAATGGTTAGTCATGTTTTTGTATATTCACCAGGTTTCAAAATAGGCCTTCATCACAATGCGACTATCTAAATCCTATTGTGGCAGAAAAACCCAATGTTCTCAAAATCAAATAGTAAAGGGAAAACTGTTGTTTCTAATTGCAATTCTCCTACTATATTCTCCAACTGGGTGTAATCTAGCTCCATTCATGCCCATGGTAATCAGTCTGCACTGCAGAATTACCACCAAACATAATTCAGGCTGTTATAATTACACAACAGGCATTGGCAGCAGCCTCCAAAGCCATCACTATAAACTACATAGATACAGTTGGTTGTTTTCATTTAAGTATTAATATCTGAGAGCGATGGTGGACATTTATATTTAAATTATTTCATCCGGCTCGGTTGAAATTGCTGCCTCTGCTGCAGCCAGCCCTCACTCTCAACAAAACCTGCTGCCTCCACAATATTGTTCAGCCTATTTGTATGTGACAGGAGGTCCTCTCCTGCCACGCTTCTATGAGGAACGAGTACAGTAAGAAATCAAAGCCTCTCCGAAACAACAGCTGTTTCTACTTATGTAATGGCTGCAGGATGACTGTTCATATCCTGGCTCGTTGAAGCTGTCACAAATCATTAATCTTGGGCCTGTCTGTGGGGCCATGCTGTCAAGTTGGTTTTGGGCATCTGTGTCTAGACAGAAGCAGGACACATCATTTAAGCTGCTCTTCACACCTTTACAATATTACAAGATAGTTTAAAATAATCTGACCTCACCTGCAGCTCTCACTGTGTCACACTGAACTATATAAATTAAATGTCACCGGGGTTCTTTGTGTAAGGTTGATATGTGCGCATATATACCTAAATAAGATTAATAGCATTTCACACCATTTAGAGCGTCTCTTTTTCTCTTCTGGACGGTAAAAACGCACATGAATCTGTCAAGTGAGCACTAAGGAGAGCAAACGCATGTGTGTTCATGGCCAGGTTTCTGCTCCCCTTTGTGCAATGCAACAGATGTTACAGAGTGAATGTATTGATAATAACACACTGCAACATGGAACCCTGTCGAGTCAACTCAGACCCAATACCACATCAAGGGGCTTAGCTGGAGCATTAGTGAGGTCTTAAGTAACTTTGCAATACTGCAAGGCTCAGAAGAGACACAGAGGGGGACTATATGCCCTCTACTGGTAGTCTAAAGCAAAATATATACATACTGTCTGATACTGTCATATTCTATATACTTGGTTTATAATATAACCCATTTATTGACTGTCACACTTCATTTATGTGCAGTATTTAGTGGGTGCAGTTTGGCTACTTTGTCTTTTTTTCTTATTTTTGCCACATAAAGCATGTGACAAACCATTTACATGTTCAACAGTACATTTCCATAATTAAATGAATTGAAGAAAAACTGAGGTAAGCAAAGTATTTGCTTTAATATTGCTACACATATCTGATTTAACAAAGGTTTTGATTTTTTTATTTATTTTTTCATCATCTTACTCCTGATATTTACAAATTACATCAAATGTATAATTAAAGCATTGAACCGTTAAAGTGAAATGTACAGTTCAGCTCGGTTCATAATTGCTTTTTCAAAGACTAGCCTTGGAAGTAATTAGAGGTCGAAGTAAAAACATTAACCATTCAGATAATCAGTCTGCCATTAACACCTTAGGGGCTGTATTCTGTTATCAGCCTGACCCTTCTCGAAAAACACACTCCCCCCCTCCCTTACTCGCAGACTTGACTGTTTAGACACAAAGCGTTTGTGGATTGATTAGTGCAAAGGTCATCATGTAATACTCTCTGCATATTTGTGGTGCGGGATGTTATTGACTAAATAAAATGTATGGCATCATACTTGGAGACTTTTCTCCCCCGCTCCGTGTTGAGTTAAACTAATCATGCGGTCTATTTTTTTCCTGAAACAAAATCTTCTTTATTGCTTGACCTTTCGTGTGGGGCCATTGACAAACTTGTGATTGAGTGTGAATTTCATTATGTAGAGAAACTCATCTTTATTGATCAAATTAAGAGGCAGGCAGAGGGGTGAAAAAAAAAAAAAGGCTGAAAGGTGTATTCTGGTGAATATAATTATATTCATTGGGTTCACAACCACCATGTCAACCCACGGACCTCTCCTTTTCTTTTTATATTTCAATGTGAATTTGCTTAACTGGAAAGATATGGCCTTGATGAATGAGTGGATGTTAATTCAGGGTTTCACTTCACCCTCCAACAACTGACTTGGTGAATATATGGATAATAGTCAAAGCATACAAAAGCCGTCAGGAGGCCCTGTCTACATCGATTAATGTCTATTAGTGGTTCAAAATAATGAGGTTTGTTCCACATGATGTTTGAGACTCATCTGCAGTCTGACCATATGGTCCGTGTTCATTTGGCAACAGGTATAAAGTGCAAATCACTGTGAATAATGTATGCCTGCTTTCACATGTCAGTACCTCGGCTGCTTTAAAGAAAAACAATACTTTGCTTTCACTATGAAGTCATGCAATTTTATTTATGGTTAATTTAATTTATTTACAGTATTTCAGCTTCAATAATTGATGCACCATCCACGGGCCGCTCTTTTCACACAGAAGGAAGACGGCATCCTATTTAATTTTGTTATTTTCCCATTAAAACCTGAGAAAACATCAAAGGCAGAAGATTTAATTAACAATGTGAAGAGTCTGTGTACAGCCGTCTGCATTTTGCAAATTACTCTTTGCTGAGAATAAGAGACTTATCAGGTCCATACAGACATCGCTGCACACCTCAAAAGAAGTTGTGTTGACACAAGGAAGGGGAAAATACATGTCTCCCCCAGACAGAATTATCCACTTCACAGGTATTTTCAGTTTACAGTTTCCAGGTTGGAAAATTAATACCCTTTCTTCTTCCGCCAGTAGAGTTTACAATTCTTTGTTGTGTGCTCTATGAAGTGAGGACTGAAGGAGGAATAGAAGGGGAGTTAAGTATTTATATAGAATATCATCATGATTTTGAGTTGAGTTCAGTTGTTGATAATTGTTTATGACTGGAAGGAGTTGCTAGGAGGCGGTTTCATAATCATTATTCCCAGTTTGCTACTTCAGTTTGGGAGTTTTCAGTCTGTTTATCAGTACTAAATGTTAAGATGGGCAGTATAGCTTCACAACCATGAGAAGTGCTCTTAACATGTTCGGTAATGACAGTGACTGATGGAAACGGGTAGAACTGCCAACTGGGGCATGCTAACCACTTTATATTGTAATTGCCCCACCTTGTTCTTTGAGGACTTACAGTATATGGATCAAACAGCGACGGAAATGAGGAGGAAAAGAGCCAAACTCACTCCTCGTGGTCTCAGATTGTTAGGAATTTGCAGCTTTGCATATACTTCATTTCAAGATCTCTTTTACCTTTTCAGTTTTTTTTCTAAATAACTCAGTGTCTGAAGGTGAGGTATGATGTCTGATTAAATTTCCATAATGAATTATGAATAGCAATGACTAGGGTCACATGCTGGCAAATTAGCAAATTAGTTTATTCTACTTGTCAAAGAGATGGATTGTTAACAACCAGCCTTCTTTTAGTCTCACATCAATGAGGACTCCCTGACTGAGACCTGCAGTAAATAACACTTGATGTGTGGGTGAAAGATGGGCAAGAGATAATGAAAGAAATGCTGCAAATCCTGCTGTAGGAAACCATCACCAGATGATGACCAACATGTACAAGTCTGGTTTTAAAACAGCTTCCTATATAGCTTCCTAACGCCCCTTTTCTTGTTGTGCAGAAGCTGCTTGATCCAACATATTCTTTAATAAAGCAGAGGGCTTGAAACTGTCGTCTCAAGTTGGGAATTAAATGGAAAAAAAGCAAAAACAAATAAACAAAAAAATAGAAAAGGCAAGCAGGAGAATAACAAGATAGAGACAGACAGAGAGAGTAGAGGCAAAGACACAAGGAAAGGGGGGGAGAAAATAATTTTATCTTCTTTCTAGGAGTGACACCTCTAGCCAATTCAATATCATACCTATGTTTTGTTGCAGTGCTCCTCCTCCTGCTTGACATTTCTGGGTTAGAAAGTGCCTATTACAGCTTACCATTACCATGTTTCACATAAATTCACATTGTGGTAATTCCACAGAAATGGTATTTTTTCACACTCCAGAAGTAATCTTCTATTATTCAGGTTATGTGCAATGAGTGAACCCCCCATAGGTAAAGGAAAGGAAGATCAAGGTGAAATATTGTCATGAGAGAAATGTCATGTTTGATGGATTCAGTTTAATTACAAGCATGTATTAAGTGGTTCTTAACGCGTGTACATTATGTTGACAAATGCCATATTTTGAATGACAATTCACATTATTACATGGAACAATGAAGATACAACATGTGCTTGTCTATGTTTTACCGTAGTAATCATTTTAATTATACTTTAAATCAATCATGAGTGGCCTTTAGTAGCTTTTTCCGTGAGAAACCATGTTCATGTAAAGAACAATAAACCCATCAAAACACGAATGACATGTACTTTAAAATTAGTATGGCACACTGTTCATATTAAAGGTACTAAAGATGCACCACTACTAATAATAATTAGACTAATAATAATTATTATTATAATTCCGCATTAAGCTTGCTTATTTATTCCTGATTTCCCGTGCTGACTTTAGCGCGCACCTTGATTGTTTATTGCAAATGATAGGTATCGTTGAGTGGGTTGGCAGGGAATACTGGGGAGTGGGGGTTGTGAGTGTATGTCATCAATCAGCATTAACCATCAGCTCTGAGATATTGACTGATGATTCACCACGGCAGAATCTCCTCTGACTCTAAAATGAAAGGCAGCAGCGGTAACGGCGGCAGCAGCATCGCGAGGCAGAGACACTCAGTTGATTGGCACCTCATTGAGTCTGGCAGGGGAGCCTTTGATTGCACTAGCTGTCAATATCACATAATTGTTTTTCTTACATACATGGTGCCCTCTGCTTTTTGCAGCAGGGACGACTAGTGCGCTTGTCTGAATGGCCTTATGCAGCTATTTTTGTGGAATGTATTCACAGTTTGTATTCTTAAAGGATTAAAAAGCTTATTGACATTAACCCATACGGACCCACTGTGACATTTGTGTCGCTTCCTAAATATTTTTTTCTCTATATGAAACTGTCCTTAAGTGGTTGACCACCGTTTATTGGAATATTAGTTATGTATTTTTTGTTTTTTCAGTGAAAAATAAGTATTTTCCAACATTTCATTTACTAATCATGTCGATGTTGTAAAAGTTTAGAGTAAAATTGAGGATTATTATATCAAAAACACAGAAAACTGAAGAAAAAATGACTTTTTCTTCAAAAAGTCTCATTAACTGACCATAACCCCAGTGTGTCCATCCACTGTCATTTATCCAACTCAATGGATTTTATTGGTGAATCAATATTTTAGAAAATTATGGCATTTTCATGGGAACTATTGAGCCCCTAAACATCCAAATGGGTCTTATCTGAACATGAAAAGATAACAGACTGTATTTTACATTAGTTATTTACATGTATTTGTGGATAAACTGGTATTTAACAGTTTATATCAGTTGATTATTTTGGTAGATGGTGGATGTTTAGGTTTTTTATGGGTTAAAATTGGTTAAATAGAGAGAAAATTTTATTTGGGAACTGACACAAAAGTAGTGCTGGGTCTTTATGGGTTAATGTAATAACCTATTTTACGGAACATGACTTTATGGCCGTATTGACCCTCTTGTTTATACTGTGAGAAAAAAATTCACAGTTTCTAAACTAACACTCAACATCATTCACCTTGTCATTATAAAATCTGTGCAAGATTCATAACCCACACTGGACAGCTAGATTAGTTGCATATGGCTGTAAATCTGTCCTTCACAGCTACCCTAGGGTGTATCAGTGCAGCCAGTTATGCCTTGAAGCTTTAATTGGGCTCCTTTCAATTATCACATTAAGTGTGTTACCGGAATACTACTGAGCACACTTCTGTCTTGACAAGGGTGAATTCAGTGTGTATTCACTGAAGTCAGGCTCAAATTGAGTTTAAATTTCTTGTTAAATGGCACCCATAACTGCCAGTGGAGCTGTTCAGGGCTGAGAGAGTAACCCCACTCTCCACCCCAAGGTCAGTGGAGAAGACGGGATTTAATTGAAATTGAAACTGTCTACCTGATAGTTTGAAATAATTAGCAATATCAGAGAGAAGCAGGGGAAGAGACAGGGATGAACAAAAATAAAGAGGACATCAGCCATGATAAAAATGGCAGACTGGTGGCAAGTCATCAATTCTAGAGAATTGAATGTCACTGTGATTGACTGGACTTGACTCTGGATGTCACACATGAAACTCAAACAAGTGATGCTAACAAGAAATATGATATAGAAACTTTGGCAGAAGTTCAAAGAGGTGATAGCACCATTTTAGACAAGAAAAAAGGGATTTTTTAACAGACTGAGTGGGTCTGACCCGGGGTCTCATGCAAAATAAAAGACTCAATAAGCGACTAAATGTTCATGGAAACTAAGCCTCTTGTCTCTGGCGCACACATTATTATGGATGCATGACTCCCGAAATCATCTGCCCTGTCCTAGTAGCTTTCTCCTCCCACCCATAAAACAAACTCTGCCACCCCTTAGCCCTGAAAGACTTGAGAAGTCACTTCTGCCAGGCCCAGCATTTCCGCACCAGTTAATAAAGAGGAAATGAATTGTATCAGTGTTGCTGTCTTTGCTCATAGTGAATAGGAAATTATCATAGAGATGGGTATTGGTACCTTCACACACTGAATTACATAGAGAGTGTGCTTGTTTCTTTCCCTGTCACACATTCACACTCCTATATCCACACAAACGCCCACGCGCATGCAGGCATGGGCGCACACAAACACAGCATGAAATAAACTGCAGGATGAAAATGGCTGTAGTGATGTCATCGCAGCATGTTGTGGCGGTGGTGATGAGCCAGGAAGCTCTGGCAATTTTCTCCCACACTTCTACAAACACCCGGACATAATAGTGACATTCAGAGCTTTGGTTTTTTTTGGGGTTTTTTTTTGCCGTTTAGCTTTTTCCTTTTTTTTTTTTTGTGCACTTCCTGTTTTACATGCCATCCCCAGGCTCTGCTAAGACATGTCAACATTAGAGCCTGTACGCGATGCCAGGCAGAAGAAAAGTGACATACCCTTGCCTCTTTGTGGGTGTGTGTCGTATTAGAAGAGGACGCTACCGCTGACATAAAGAGGATGGCACCCCAGGACAAAATACGAGTGTCCTCAGGGCCTGACAGGCGCACAAAATCAAAGACGTCGGGTGTTAATATCTGATAGTTAGTGCTCTAGGCTAAACACCATAAAAGACATTGAGGTCAATGGGTTGCCGACAGTCTCTAGAGCAAAGTAGTTGTGTGGCTATTTTCAACAATTCCTCCTCTGTGGACTGCTGCAGCCACTGGAGCATTCCCTTCATCATCACAGGCACAGCACAATCAGCGAACCTACTTTCTGCTTTTGCCCTTTTATTTCATTTCTTTTCTTTTCTTTTTTTTTTTTTATTTCTATTGAGACACCTCAGTAAACCAAATGAGGGGCTAGTGGACTTAGAGATACCAAATCGGGTCCAAGTGCTTGGATTTCCAAACCTGCAGTGAAGGAGAAATGTCACTGTTTTTCTTAAGTCCCTCATGGTTGAATAGTTGTTATTGTGTTTTATTGTTTATTGTGTATCATGTATGTGTTTTGTATTGTTTTGCTCCCTTGCAAAAGAGATTTATGATCTCAATGGGACTTTCTGGTTAAATAAAGGTAAAATAAAATAAAATAAATAAACCGCAAATGATCCTAACACACATTTTTACTCAACGTTAATGTGATTTACGAATAGCTGGATTGAAGAACTGAATATTTCAGCTGAAATCTTCATGAATAAGTGTTTATTTAAAGGACTAAGGGCTCATTTATGCTCTACATTAAAGACGCAGATGGATGGAGTGTTCTGTCTGTCCCCTGCGCACATTGCTATTAATTTTAATTTAATTAGTAATTCTGTCCATTTTCCAGGAGCTTGCAGATCCATACTCATACAGAGCAGGATCACTCAGAACCGGAGAGGCAGTGTTGAGATTTGAACGGAATAATTTCCATAAATAGCGCAACGCTATGGGCAGCTGTGGTGCAGTTGGTAGAGCAGTTGGTTGTCTAATGATCAAAGGTCAGCGGTTCGAATCCCACCTCCAACTGTCCATATGTCGAAGTGTTCTTGGGCAAGACACTGAATCAGAAATTGCTCGCAATGAGGCCTGGCAGCAGCCGCCCACTGGTGTATGAGTGTGTGCGTGAATGGGTGAATGTGAGGCTTGTATTGTAA
>JAPTGZ010000002.1:22265266-22277322 GCA_029814645.1 Fowleria isostigma
ACTCTGTGTGCAACACATCAGATTTTCTTCTATGTTTATTGCACTGTCCCTGTTAAATAAATAAATAAATAAATAAAACTTGGGGTTTAGTGTCTTGCTCCAGGATACTCTGACAAGTGGACAGGGGTCAGGGATTTAACCACCAACCTTCTTGCTTGTAACCAACACACACAACCAACTGAAACACATTCACCACAAACAAGTGTCTGCATAAACGTCATTTTGTGATATTGTTAGTGTAACTTAATAACTACAAAATGGAGTTGTACTGAATAAACCAAAGCTGTCAAAGTCTAATTCTGCAGGTGAGTGAGTCAGCTGACTCAGTGTAAGACGATGGGAACCAAGACTTTTGGGAACCAACTCCAGCAACAGTCAGTGATATTACACTTCAAGATACTTAATTTTAGGGCTAAGGTTCTTTCTCTTTGCCATGGACCAACTTTTACTGTTACATATTATGCCTTTGACATTTTCACCACTCTAAAAGGTGCTTACAAGCAAAACTATTGTTGTTTTTCTACAAAATTATGACAAAGATCCATGGATTGAAACTTCTGTGGTAAGAAAATCAAATTGCAGCTGTGCAACTTACAAACACCTTTTACACCTGGTAAAATGTCGAGGCTTGATTTTGTTACCACTGTAGGTTCAATCCTTCGATCTTTATCATATCTGCAAATAATTTTGTAGAAAAACAATTAGTCACAAGCTCCTCTAAAAACAGGTTATGGTTTTATAAAGAGCACTGCAGCTACTGTTGTTATAGCATTTTAAACAAGAAACTGACACTATCATAATACTGTTGTAAAAACTGCAAAAAAAAAAAAACAAAAACTATTTATAGTGTTTGTTCTGTTGCCTCTGGTTTCTTTTATCACATATCTAATGTTTATTATAACCTTTAGTCACACCTTAGCAGCTGCGTGGAGGTTTTTTCTTCAAATCCATACATTATTTCTTACTATTAAAAGTCATACACTTTCACCAAACACAGTATAATTGTATGTCACTTTATAAAAATTCTAATTATTCTTGTACCGTGAGGTGACTTTATTTTATAAAATGTGAAGTTAGATACAAAGAAGTTTATTTACAGAATATTAAAAATATCAGAGCATTAAACTGTGTAGTATAACAGCATGGAATATTGTGATCTAATAAATTGGATTCACATATGTATGTCTCAGATCTGATATAACATTCAGCCTGTGTAGCATAAGCAGAATTCAATACATGTTGTCTTGATTTCCTTGATATATGTTGTAGGTTTAATGTTTAATTCTGTGTGGCATAACCTCACAAAAGTTGAAATAGCCTGTCTAGTCAGTGGTTCATGTCATTTATTGAATGTTTATTTATGGGGTGTGAGAAAATCTATCATCTACCGAGATCTCGCAAGAGTAAATCGTGACAATATTTCTTGTTTCGCGGGCACAGGGCAGAGGCCTATCGGAATGAGCTATCCAACCTTCTAGGTAAGGGGTATTAAGGTACAGCACGGTGCGTATGGAGAACTTAGAAACTATTCACACACACCCCATGTGGTCCATGTGTACCTCACAATTTCACTCTGCAGGAGTGCCTGGAAATAATAAACAGCAACCGAGTGATGGACAATATGTTAACTGTAAGAAAATAGTAGTAGTAACACCACAGCTAAAGCGCTATGTAAAGCAGTGGTCCTCAAACTGTGGGGTGGGCCCTGCTGGGGGAGCGCAAAGAGTTGCCAGGGGGGCATGGAATCACTCCTGGGTGTTTTTGTTTTTTTTTTCTTTTTTCAGGTTAGAGGTTAGAACATGCACAGTTTGTACAGTTTGCACTTTAATGTTCTGAGATATGCAGTTTAAACAGCCTTATTGAAGCACTGATATTGTTAAAATGTTAATCTTTGCTGCCAAAATTAGTTTGTTGTTCTAAAAAAAAAGTAACTTTATTGTCATAGGTGTAGATAATTGCCCATTTTAACTGTTAATTGTATACATATTGTCTCAGGGAGTAGTCTGGTTGAGTTTATTTGTATTTTTCAAGCAAAAATCTAAGTTATTTTCAATTTGCAAAACAAATTATTCAAAGAAAAGTAAAAAGTATCATTAACATATAGATTTTTCATTCAGTACAAGTTATAATTGGTACTGGTACAATGTTGTTGGAGTTGAGGGGAACCCTGGAGATTTTTTGTCCTTCAAAGGGGGCTCGACAGAAAAAAGATTGAGAACCACTGATGTAAAGACACTTTCAAAACTACCACAGCTCACCTCTAAAATCCACTCCACCTGTGATTAAAACAGCTGAAGGCCAGACAACACTGACAGATACCTTTGACCCTCAACTTGCAGAGTCAAGCACAGCGCCATGACAACCATCAGTGTTGCCATTGCAGCTGATATGAGGCCATGTCACAATTTTGCACATATTTTTTGCACTTTAAAAAAATAAATATTTAATTTTATTTGTGGAAATAAGTTCAACAGTTAAAAGCTCATGCTTAGGTCATGCAGGGGTGTGAATAATAAAACATTTCAAAATGTACCTTCATTGTTTTGTAACTGTTAAATAAAAAAAGTCTGCTTCTCCAGTCATATATTTTCTCATTTTAGTTTTCTTAAAAGTAATGTGAACTATTAGTCTGGCCAGCCATCCTGTTTCCTCAGTGTATTCAAATCTGAGAAAAAAGTCTGGAATTGGGAGGCATGAATCCAAATATGAAAGCGAGACTAACAGGCGCTGAGTATACTAATCACGGATAAGACGGATGTGACGCTTTTGTCAGAGAAACTTAAGAATATAGGGTGTAATCTGTCATTCAATCCTTATTTTGTATCAAACAACATTTGTAAAGACATTTGCACACTTGGAACTGACTTTGACTCACGACACAAATAAGTCTGTGTGTATAATGCATTGCAAATCACCCACCCCCAAGACTTGTGATTGGCACAGCACAAAATAACACATGTATAATTCACAGCAAATGGAGCAGTTCCAGACCGTTTTCTTGGTACTGAATACACTGAGGAAACGGGATGGTTGACCAGGCTAGTGGAATATCGTCTCGTTCTCGTAAACCCAGTATCGTGTATCGTCTTGTGAGCTGACTGTATTGTCACACCCCTATTTATTTACAGATGTGTGACGGGCATCATGTAAAATATTTCATCCACACATCGCTCCTCGTTCTGAACACAATCGAAGCTGACTAATTCAAGGGCGTAGAGTCCATATAAAGCAGTGTACTGTTCTCTTAGGTGTCACATTCCCTTTTTTCCGAGGGCCTATTGGCTACTGTGCCTTCCATTGAAAGGTGTCCACTTTTTCACCTTCTCTAAACTCAGCCTGTTGAGGTGAACATGTCTGACCCATCTCTATACCTCCCTCCTGCTGAGAAAAGACATCATAATCACAGGAGACTGTGAACTTGACACTTGTCCTTTTTTGAATGGTGGAAATGATGGAAGTGAAGATGGATGTGGAAATCTCCTGTGGACATAATCACACCATCAGCAGAACCTACAAATTATTGTGAGAACGCACAACAGGGGGTTGTGGAAGGGATGGAAAGGGCTAACATGGAAGGACTGATTTTGACATTGGCTGGCTGATCCAATTTGTCAAAAATTTTCCTTTTCATTTACTCTGATGAAGAGAAAGAAGATGGCATTTTTTTTTGGTTAAGCTATGAAACTAGAACAGCATCTAATTTATAACAATTAAAAAAAAAAAACAGTAACACACTTAATTGCGTCGTTCACCCTTGATTCGTATTGCATTGAATCAGACCAATAAATCTAAGCAATTTTATCCTTATCTACTCTCATCTTCCTCGACAACCAGATTTGTTTGCTGTCACATCATGTCAAACAATAGGCAAATCGATCCACTTTATTCTGTAGATTCATTTTGCGGACATTCCCTCATCATTCCTAATTTGCAATTTCACAGTCAAACATCTGTTGGACCTCCCATTCAAGCTGTTTGTAGTGTTTTTGCTGTTTCACTTCAGGTATCTTTTATCATATATCAAATGTTTATTATACCCTTTAGTCACACCTTAACAGCTGTGTGCATGATTTTTTTTTAGAATCCGTACATTATTTCTCACTCTTATAATCCATATGCCTTAAAAACATGACACAATTGCATGTTAACATATTAAATTCCAATTACCGTTGATATTTAAAAAGGTGACTTTATAAAATGTGAAGAAATGATGTTGATTTATAGTTTTGTGGCGCCTTCAAAGCTATTTGCAAAATTACTAAGAAAAACAATTATTAACAAATCCTCTCGTCGTTTTTATCTTTTAAGGCACATTAAAGAGTATTGAGGAAAATCAGTTTCCCCGCTCGTTTAAATTGCTGTGAATACAATAGCAATTTCAGTGTTGTTCAAGTTGAGATGGTTCAAGAGATCTCTCAGGCTTGTCGACCTTTATCTCGGCAAACATCAGAATCCCTATACAAAAAAGCAGAAAATGAGCTATTGATTTTCCGTTTTTCTCCCCCCCCCTCCTTACTTTCTTATTCCCCTCCGGTATTGTCATTGCATAGTCTAAATGAAGGTCAGCATTGGTTTCCTTGTCACTGCCAAAGAGATTCACAGTAGAAATATAGCAGCTCGTGTTTTTGAAAGGAAAAGGTTCTGTGCGATGTGAAGAGGTTGCTTTTGTCTTTAGGGAATAATTGGCTCGATAAGATGCTTCTCCTTAGAGCAATACAAATTCTGCTATGTACCTGACGTGTGCATTGTATGTGAGGAGCCTATATGAACAATGCATTTACAGAAGTATACTGACAAATACGACACATTATGCTAAATCAAAGAAGAACTACTCTGCTCTTAGGTATTTTTAGGTGTTTTTTCCTTGATGATTCTCTTTACTTCATGCCTCATATTCAGCAGCCGATGAAAAGACTGAAATTGAATTGTGACTTGTTGCAGCTGTATTTATGTCTGTGCTTGACGATGGCAATGTAATGTACCTGAATGCATCTGCTCATTGCTTACATGCTCCCTATATGTTTACAACAGTGCACTCAGGCTTTCAAGAGATTTTAAAGCCACTCAGTCACCACTGCTTGTTGTATTCTCGTGCCTAATGGTCTGCTTTGTCCACTCACACACTAAAGACTTGGCAAGTTCCTATCTAGAAGTCTATTTTATGTCTGCTTCTGTCTTATCTTCTGGTTTGGTCGTTCAAAAAATGCAGGTAGTTACAATCTTCAGCCCAAGGATTTATTTTTACTGTCTCTACCAAAGGTTCATTCTGACCTGGGGGAAAAAAAGAGTGCAAATTTACTACTGACTGCTTGGAATAATCTACAAAAGAGTCTGAAACTTAAAGATCTGGTCTTGGTAGACTCATATATCTGACCATAGATGTTTTACCTAATTGCATTCATACATTTATATTGATGATTTTGGTATGTATTTGCCAGTTATGCAAATTATTTTATGTCAAGGTACTAACTTAGTAAGGCCGTTTTCACACAGTGTAGCCAAGTCCATATCCAAGTATGCTATGGACTTGGTTTCACTTAATTTTATCAGTGTGAATGCAAATGTTCTGTGCTTGAGTAAGGGTTAACCCTAACCCTAATCCAAGTCCAGCTGAGAAGGCAGTCCAGAGTATGGACCAGCTGGACTCCACCATGGTATGAGTGTGTGTGGAAATGATTCGTACTCCAGCACAGATCATGGATGTGAAACTGGAGACGACGTCTATTCACCACTCTGATAACAGAAGTTACCCTAACCGCTACTCACTACAGTGGCAAAAAAACTCAACTGTTGTCATCACCTGAAAAAGCCTCTTATCCGTGCGGCACCAGCTTGCCTTATCAACCAGACCACTTGGTTGTATATCAGAGACAACAAAAGTTGTTCTTTTTCACTTTCCCTCAAACAGGCTAATAGATAGAATAGTATTTCCCGGGTTTATCTTCTTCTGGGTTCGTTGGATAATGATAGAATTCCCTCCCCATCGCCACCTACTGTTTCAGCCCTGTAACACCCACTCATACTCAGACATGGGCTTGTGAATGCAACATCTGCAGAAAAGATGTGAGCGTATCCAAGTACAGCATGATCTGGGTACGCTGTGTGATAATGCCTTAAAAGCCAGATTTATTAAAAATGTGACATAATGTGTTTTTAGAATGGAATTTTGCATTTCAGAACATTTCCTTGTGGTCCACATAAACTATAAATGCTATGTTTGGATCTGAATTCATCATTAATTAAACTCCACAGGTCCATCCTCAAGTCCATTTATGACTAATGAAATGAAACAGGTCATTTTGAGTGCTGACCTTTAAATACAATGACCCACTTCATACACACCCCCTCCAAGATGTTGACTGTGCGGTTCAGCCACTTTTTTGCAGTTTTCAGGATACAGTACACTCGTCTAGTGATAACAAAAAATTTTAATTTATAATTAATAATGGCAACAACGGGAAACTGTAGCCTTCAGCCTCGTAGATATGAGTCAGAGTCCGACCTGGAGGAACAGGACAGCGACAAAGAACCAGTAAGAACCACGACTTCTGATACAACACCACGGTCACTCTCAAGTCCAGTAAGTAAACCTGAGAATCCCAACAAATGCACTGAAATCACAATCAGACCAACCACTTAAGGTGTTAAAGATCTACACATGTCTGTCCTGGATTGGTGAGTAGAAATATTATTTGTAAATATGCTTTAGATGTGTTTAAAACTGAACCAGAAATTACCAAATGAGCTAGCATAGCATCTACTGACGGCAATAAAAATACCTAAAAATCTCTTCAAAATCACCAAAATTATAATCAGACCAACCAGTTTAGGTGTTAAAGGTCTACACAGGGGCGGCCCATGACATAGGCATACCAGGCGGTGGCCTAGGGCACCATCTGTTGGAGCGGGTGCCACAGGAAAGAAGAGGAAGAGAAAGATTTAAAATTAAACAAAATTTTCATGATTTTTTCACGATATTATAAAGTGGGTACAATACTTACTATTTATAATTTCTTTTTACCTAATTATGTTATAATGGTAATTCAGAAAAATGCTTTCAAACTTTAAATCTCCTCAGAGACTCATTAGTATCTGCAATGCATGTGCTAGAATTACAACAGAGAGTCATTAAACTTACAATCAAAGCACTTTGTGACCTCTGCCTGTGAAAGGTTCTCTATAAATTAACCTAACTTACTTACTTACATACCCTGCCCCAATGCATGCTGGGAACCTGTCTTAGCTGCTCCTCATAGCTAGAAAGGTTTCCCAGCATGTATTAAGGCAGGGTAAGTAAGTAACTAAGTAAGTAAGGTTTATTTGTACAGATTCATCCACAATTTGTGTTTAGCACTTTGGGGTGGGAGGGGCACTGCTTCCGTGCTCCGCCTAGGGTGCCGGGCCAGCTCTGGGTCTACACAAGTCTGTCCTAGCTTGATGTTAGAAATATTAGGTGTAAATGTGCTTTAGATGTGTTTGAAACTGAACCAAAAATTACCGAACAAGCTAGCTTAGCATCTACCTCCAGCAGTAAAAATACCTTGGAAATCTCTTCAAAATTACTGGAATCATAATCAGACCGGCCAGTTAAGGTGTTAAAGCTGTTAGGCATGTCTTTAATAGAAATATGAGGTGTAAGTATGCTTTAGATGTATTTAAATCCAAACCGAGAATTAGCCATATGTAATACAACCATTGTTGCTGATGTTGAAAAACAGACCGATGTTTGTCAGAAGACTTGACCTTGTTTGTGCAAATGTAGCGATGTAACTACTGATAAAACAAACCAAACCGAGAAGAAATTAAAACTGATTGTAGAAATCCACTCAATTTCAGCCAAAATGAATATAAAGATAGCTTTGCAACACCTGGAGGGTTCAAACTCAAACTTTATGAACTATTAGAGTCTCCAAATGTACAAATAAATGTACCCAAGGCTAAGAAAAGTGGGTTTAGCAAAATATCACCCCTTTAAGTGGCACGAATTAGTGAAGGCATAATCAAGAAAAAAAAGCATTTGGGGAGTGGTCTTTTTTCACAGGTGATTCACTGACAATTTGCAATTAATGAACACAGACACAGCAAGTTTGTTTAAATAATGACACATTAGCGTAAAACCTCAGTGCGCACAAACTTGCCTGATAAAGCCGTGAGTCATGCATGTGTTTCTGCCTGGAAACATTAACACAAAATAAAGACAGGCAGCAGAAGGAAGAGTTTTTTGCAGTAGAACTGGAGGAGTTAGTGGATGAATTAAATCTGGTTTAAAATAGTTGCAAAAAAAAACCTTAACCCTTTAGAGGGCACTCATAGAATTGCTCTAATTTCAAAACTTCAACCTTAGTATTTTAGTGGATGACGTAACATCTAACTTTATTATTACTTTTGTGTAATTGAAAAAAATAAAGCTAATGTTATGTAAAAAATCAAGGTCAATGAAGTTACCATATTTGGTTCCTGACCTGTACCGTACCATCTTCATCTGGTTATCTGGTTCGCGGGGGCAGCAGCCTCAGCAAAGAAGCCCAGACATTCCTCTCCCCAGCCACTTCCACCAGCTTTTCCAGGAGAATCCTGAGGCATTCCCAGGCCAGCCAAGAGATACTGTATAATCCCTCCAGCATGTCTTTGGTCAGCCTTGAAGTCTACTTCCAGATCATCTCCCCAGGGAGGCATCCAGGAGGCGTCCTCACTAGTTGCCTGAACCACCTCAACTGGCTCCTCTTGACATGGAGGAGCAGTGGCTCCATTCTGAGTCCCTCCTGGATGTCCATGCTGAGCCCGGCCACCCTGTGAAGGAAACTCATTTCTGCTGCTTGTACTCAAAACTTTATTCTTTCGGTCAGAGCTCATGACCATAGGTAAGGGTCAGAACGTAGATTGACCGGTAAATTGAGAGCTTCGCCTTTTGACTCTTCACCACAGCTGACTGGTTAGGGGTCCGTATCACTGCAAACACCACCCCGATCCGCCTGTCACTCTCTCAGGCAATCTGTCACTTATGGGTTCCATACCCAAAATAAATAAATAAATAAATAAATAAAGAAGTAAATATAAAAAATACAAGAAAAACACATGTAAGGCAAAAGGAATATGTATTTTTGAGCATTTGAACATCACTTTTATGATTCACTTTTATTACAACAATATAAGTGCTGATCCAGACACCTGTCAACATCCATATTATCCCTTTGAACATCAGTACTTACATTAGTACCATTACTTCATGGTATCTAACAAAGCAGGTACTCATTGTTCATGCTTTCAGACCCTGTAGGCCACATTTGACCTCAGATTGGTGCCTCACTATCCTCACCTGAACTGTTGCTGTCACTGTCTTGTTGTAACTGCATAAATGACCAAAAATAGTCACTTATTTGATAAAGAGTTAAAATCACAGATGTAGGCAGATCTAGATCAACATTGTGAGGTAAATATGCCACAGGAGGAAAATGGTGCAGTCCACAGAATAAGTAAAAGATAGAATGGTGCATGACTGAAATGAGATGTGACATTTGCAAGGTGTCACAAACCTGAACAGTTGATACCCTAATGCTATATAGTGGGTAATCTATTGTATATAATATCTGTAATACAGAGGAAATATTGCACTCTGGTTTTAGCTGCTACAGAATTCAAAAAAATACTGGAAAATTTGAATGTCATTGAGCTGAAGAATTATTGTATTTCATTTCAGATTTTTGGTGTGAGGTTTTATGACTCTAAAGGAAAGTAAATCCCCTGGTTGACTTCTTATTGAGCCTCCTGGTGAATAGTCAGTGACTCTTTCCAATAATAATGTAAAGACCAGGAACAACCGTTTAATAGTCGATCTGCTCTGATAAGGTCTTCACCAGTAATTCTAAATATTTTAACACAAGCACAAGAAATTCCCTTCCGTCCGCCACCTGTTCTCTATTCCCAGCAGCGCCTCCTCTGTGTGTAACTGTCACAGTTATACCGAGCACAAATGTACACTGTTGCTCATAAAGTTGGGATAAAATAGTTTTACATCATCTCATAAAATGAGTGTGACAAATGATTTATTCTTGATAGATAAAGTAACTGGGACTCAGTATGTAATCATTGCACCGGGTCAAAGGTGAATACTGATGTGTATAAATAGGAAGAAAAAGAGGAATGTGTCTGAAAAAAATGTATTCCAACTTTATGGAAATAGTGTATAGATGTGCTTCTCTTCCACGTTACATAAAGATGCATTGAGTAGTAGCTCAAGAGTCACAAACATTGGGTTATTTAGGTTGCACAATTAATTTAAACACTGTCTTCCTCCAAATTAGCATCTTGAAATGGGAATTCCTACAAATACATACAAACTTATGTCATAAAAGATTACTTACAGCATAAAAATGACCATGTCCACAACTCAAAGCACTAACATTACACTGCAATCCCTTATAAAATCTCAACAGTAGTGTTTTTGTTGCACCACATACAGATTTGCACTGCTGCAAAGCAATAGTAAATCTTCCCCTTATTTAGTGACCTACTAACTTATTTATCTACTAACTTACCTTACTCATTTATTTATGTGTCTTATATGAATGTATGAGCTGTTGCCTGTTTTTACCTTGCAAAAGGTTAAATAACATCAGTGATATCAAAACAGATCTTTCCTCATGTGTAGGATCAATGCGTAGCCTTGCCATTAAATAGGATGTTTAAATCACATCTCAAAAAGCACTGAATCAGTCTGGTTTTATCCGCGGGTAGAATACAGTAAGATGTAATATATCTTACCTGTCCAAGTCATTTGTATTTGTAATCCTTTCAGCTTTCTTCCCTTCTAAATTAAGCTAAGAGGAAGAAAAACACAACAAAATGCGATGCTATCTCTTACGCATTCATACCCACACTACAACCCAATCAACAGCATCATGTTTCATTTGACCCTGGATTGTTTTGCTGTCATCTGATAGGTGGTGGCAAAGATTCCTGTCAAGATGTTAGGTACATCAGCGGGATCAAACGGTTTCTTAAATCTGCAGCGACATCAGTGTGTTTGACTTGGCGTGCCTCTCTCATCTCAATTCATCACCTCCCCACGGTGGGCACGCTATCCTGCCAAATCCAACTCGGTGTACAGTGCAGAAGCCTTTTTTGCATATTCTTCACACTTGTTTATGGTTTACTGAGCAGGTCACTTCCCCTGCTTGCTTGAACAGCTGCTTCAATATGAGCCCCCCTCTTCCTAACAGGCGCTGAAAGACTACTCCTGTGCTGCTCCCTGTCAAGTCCTTCTTGCTTGTGAGGCCTGCTGGTGACCTCGTGCACAGCCTTTACTGGGGCCATATGAATAATTTATCCTTTGAATTTAGCCCAACCCTGACATTTCGATGTTTGATGCCCACAGGCTTTGGCTTTAACAATATAGATAGTGCTCCTTTCCTCTGTGCATCATCAGATAAAGTCTGAAAGCATAGCTAGTGCACTCGATATCAAAACCATGGATATCAGGGAAGCTGTATGTTCCACACACTTGCTTCCTCTATTCCATTAACTCCTACTGCAGTATCTCAAGCCATACAATTGGATTTTATATAGGTTGCTGACATTTGAATTGAAAATATTAGGTTCTGTCAATATGAAGATAAGATAAGATAGAAACTTAATCATCACTCGGGGACAACCTTACAAGAGAAAATCACAGCAAGACACATAAACATGTTAACAGAGATATAAAATATCAAAAAGACCAAGTTCAATTTCACTTTTGGGTGAAGAAATAACTTGCCATACTATATAGCTGGGTGCTTCTGTGAAAGTGGTCCCTAAAAAAAGGACGGAGGGGAAAAAAATTCAAACCAGATATAGACTAATGTTATGAAGCAAGTTTGGAAGCACTTTCGGTCTTTAAAAAAAGTAACTGAGATAAAAGAGAAACCATTTTTTCAGATGAAACACATTTTTATATATTTTTTTTTATATCATTTTAACCCATAAAGACCCAGCACTACATTTGTGTCAGTTCCCAAATAAATTTTTCTCTATATTTAACCTTTTTTAACCATAAAGACCCAAACATCCACCATCTA
>JAPTGZ010000002.1:22419190-22439426 GCA_029814645.1 Fowleria isostigma
GGACCACTGATATCCAATTCAGGTGCTTTAACGTCAATGTCAGGTTTTGTAACATTTATGTCAACATCTGGTAGTTCGGCATTTGGTCCTTTAATGCCAAATGATGGTATTTTGAATTTTGGCATTTTAAGTCCTCCTTTTGTGCCCTCAATGTTGATATCTGGTCCTTCAATGTTCACTTCTGGAGCTTTAATATCTCCCTCAATCTTTGGAGCTGACAAATCCACATCACCTTTTAGATTGGGATCTTTCAAATTGAGGTCAACATTTGGCATGGAGATTTTGGGCACTGAAATATTTGGCATCTTGATTTTTGGCCCTTTGATTTTTCCACTAGGACTCTCAATATCGATTTCTGGACCACTGATATCCATTTTAGGTGTTTTAATATCAATGTCAGGTTTTGTAACATTGACATCAACATCTGGCACTTCAGTATCTAGCCCTTTAGTGCCAAATGATGGCATTTTGAATTTTGGCATTTTAAATCCTCCTTTTGTTCCCTCAATGTTGATATCTGGTCCTTCAATATCCACTTCTGGAGCTTTAATGTCTCCTTCAATCTTTGGAGCTGACAAATCCACATCACCTTTGAGATTGGTACCTTTCAAATTGAAGTCAATATCTGGCACTGTAATTTTTTGCCCTGAAATGCTTGGCATCTTGAGTTTTGGTCCTTTGATCTTGCCACTACTACTGTCAATATCCACATCTGGACCACTGATATCTAATTCAGGTGCTTTAACATCAATATCGGGTTTTTTAACAGTGATGTCAACATCAGAGTCTCCAGTAACTGACCCTTTAAAGCCAAAAGATGGCATTTTGACTTTTGGTAATGCAAATTCTTTTTTCTTGCCTTCAATGCTGGCATTTGGTCCTTCAATATCCACTTCAGGAGCTTTAATGTCACCCTTGAGTTTTGGAACCGACAAATCCACTTCACCTGTGTGTTTTGGCAAAGAAATTGTAGGTCTGGAAATGGTTGGTAAGTTGATGTTAGATTTTTCGATTGTTGCATTAACTCCTTCATTTTCTGCAGTTGGTATTTCAACACCAATATCAATGTCAGCTTTTGGAAGGTTCACGTCAACATCTATGTCTTTTAGGTTTGATCCCTTAAGGCCAAACTTGGGAAATTTTATTTTAGGGATTTCAAATGCACTCTTGGGGCCTTCAATATCAACTCTTGGACCTTTGATGTCAGTGTCTGGTGTTGTAATTTTTTCTAAAGTAGAGACATCAGCGTCACCTTTGAGTTTTGGACCTTTCAAATTTAAATCCACAGTTGGAATGGAAATCTCTGGTCCTGAAATGGTATGTATATCTGGTGCCTTCACATTAACTTTAGTTTTTGGAAGTTCAACATTAACACCTTGGCCTTCCATGTCTGAATCCTTGGAGACAAACTTTGGTAATGTCATTTTAGGCATTTCAAATTCACTCTTGGGCCCTCCAACATCAACTGTTGGACCTTTAATGTCAGTGTCTGGTGTTTTGATTTCTCCTGCTCTTGCTGGAGTAGAGATATCAACATCAGTTTTGAGTTTTGGACCTTTCAGTTGGAAATCCACATTTGGCATGGAGATCTTTGATCCTGAAGTGGTTGGTAAGTTCATCTTCAGTCCTTTGGTGTTTGCATTAGGTCCTTCAATGTCTGCTTTGATGTCAGTGTTTGGTGTTTTGATTTTTCCTTCTATTGTTGGAGCAGAAATATCAGCATCACCTTTCAGTTGGGAACCTTTCAGGTTGATATCCACATCTGGCATGGAAATTGTTTGTCCTGAAATGGTTGGCAAGTTGATCTTAGGTTCTTTGATGTTGGCATTAGGTCCTTCAATGTCTACATTTGGGATTTCAACATCAGTGTCAGGTCCTTTTACATCAATGTCAGCCTTTGGAAGGTTGATATCAGCATCAGGGCCTTTTACTTTTGAACCCTTAAGGCCAAACTTTGGGAATTTCATTTTAGGAATTTCAAATCCGGCTTTCGACCCTTCTGTGTCAGCTGTCATACCCTTAATGTCAAGGTCAGAGGGTTTAATTTCTCCCTCTATTGCTGGACCTTTGAGTTTTGCAGTAGGTACTTCAATGTTAGCATGTGGTCCTTCAATATTTACTTCAGGACTCTTTATGTTTCCTTTGATTTTAGGAACAGAAACTTCCACACCTCCTAATTTAGGACCTTCAAATTTACTATTTATTTCTGGTGTCTTTGGTCCCCTTTGGGTTGGCCCACCAATTGTCAGTCCTTTCATATTTGCTTCTGGACCTTCAATATTTATGTCTGTTGACTTAAGTCTGTTAACACCAGGTGCATTCACATCAAGTTTAACTTTTGGAAGGTTAACATTAACATCTGAGCCTTCCACATTTGAATCCTTGTAGCCAAACTTTGGTAATTTTATTTTAGACATTTCAAATCCACCCTCGGGCCCTTCAACATCAACTGTTGGAGCTTTGATGTCAATGCCTGGTGTTTTGATTTCTCCCATTATTGCTGGAGTAGAGATATCAGTATCACTTTTGAGTTTTGGACCTTTCAGATTTAAATCCACACCTGACATGGACATCTTTGGTCCTGAAATGGTTGACAAGTTCATCTTAGGTCCTTTGATTTTTGCATTAGGTCCTTCAGTGTCTGCAGTTGGAATTTCAACATCAACATCGGGTTCTTTCACATCAACATCAACATTTGAAAGGGTGACATTAACATCTTGACCTTCCACTTTATGACCTTTTAAGCCAAACTTTGGCACATTGATGTTAGGTATTTCAACTCCACCCTTAGGCCCTTCAACATCAACTGTAGGACCTTTGATGTCAGGTGTTGTTATTTCTCCCCTTGCTTTTGAAGCACCAATATCAGCATCACCCTTGTTTTTTGGACCTTTGAGATTTAAATTTACATCTGACATGGAAATTGTTGGCATGCTGATTTTGGTTCCTTTTGCTTTTATGTCAGGCCCTCTAATTTCTGCATCTGGTAATGTATTATCAATATCAGGTGTTCTCACACTTATGTCAGCCTTTGGAAGGTAAACACCTGTAACATCTGGTCTTTTAGTATCAACTTCAGGACCTTTGTCACCTTTTATTTTTGGAACTAAAACATTCATATCTACTTTAGGACCTTTCAGTGTAATGTCACTATCTGGCTTTATAGGTTCCTTTATGGATGACAAGTCAAATTTCAGGCCTTTGATTTTTTCCTCAGGCCCTTGAGTATTGACATTTGGGGCTTGAACATCAACATCATCTGCTTTCACATTAATTTCAGTTTTTGGAAGGCCAATATCAACATCTGGACTTTGCATTTTCTGATCCTTTAAGCTAATGGATGACATTTTGATTTTAGGAATGTCAAATCCACCTTTTGCCCCTTCAGTTTGGACTGTTGGAACTTTGATGTTAAGATTAGGTGTTTTGATGCTTCCCTCTGTTTTTTTAGCAGACACATCAACATTACCTTTGAGTTTGTGTCCTGTTAAACTGTCATCCACCCTTGGCAAGCTAATTGTGGCTCCTTTCAGTTGTGCATCAAGTCCTGTGTCAATATCTTGTCCTTTGATATCCACCTCAGGATACTTTACATCACCTTGGATTTTTGGAGCTGAAGCATCGACATTTCCTTCTAGCCTTGGACCTTTGACTTTAATGTCAACTTGTGGTATATTTGTTCCCTTTGCAGATGCCATGCTGAATTCATGTCCTGTAATTTCTGTTTGAGGTCTTTGATTATCTCTGTGTTGGGACTTAATGTCAACTTTAGGTGCTTTGAAATCACCTTTGGTAGTGCTTAGATCAACACTGGGACCCTCTATCTTTGTACTTGTAATACCAAATGATGGAGTTTCAATTTTTGAAATTTCAAATGCATCTCCAGGGCCTGTTCCTTTAATATTTACTTCAAGCCTGTCTCTGGTTTGGCTGATATTACTTTTGGGTGCTCCAGCATCTGAAACTGTAATACCAGAAGATGATATTTTAAACCCAGGCAACCCCATTTCCTGGCTACTTTTGTCAACACCTGGAACTTCTATTTTAGTTGTCTTTGCTGCAACATCAGTTTTTGGTACTGTTGCAGCAATGTCTATTTTTGGCACCTCTTCATGTGTCACGGTTACTGTTTTTTCTGCAACACTGCCGAGTTTAACGTCAACTCTACCTCCCTCCTTATGGGTTCCTTTCATTTCAAACACACCTGTCTTTGAACCTTTAATTTTGACGTCAACACCAGAGGAATGTTTTGAGACATGACCTAATGAAGTTGAGCCACCTCCTATTCTGCCACCTGTCAATTCAGTATCAACATCTATTGCACCTCCACTGGGTTTGACATTTGGAACATCAATATTAGCTGACCCCTGCTGGTTACCAATGGTAATTTCAGTCACCTTTACCTTTGAGCTGTCATCTAGACTAGTGTCAACACCTCCCTTCTGTGTTTCATCTGTTGTCAAAATCTGCATACTTTTTCCAGGTAAGGACAGATTTATTGAACCTCCATTCTCATCAGTTGAAATTACATTTGTACTTCCCACCCCTCCTACTGAAACATACCTACTACCAGTGTTTGTACTAACTCTCAGTGGCATGCCTGTTTGTGATACCTGCATACCTCCATCACCTTGCTCTCCACTCCCTCTTAAAATTTCAAAGTCTCCTTGTAGTTTAGCTCCTGTAGCTCCAAGGTTTGGTCCTTTAAATTGGAGACCTGTACCTATTTCTCTGTCTCCCTCTCTTGTAATTGTGGTAGTATAAACTCCTTTAGTGCCCCAACGTGTCTCTGCAGAACTAACTTGTGGTCCAGTGTAAGAGACATTTTTAAATTCATAAACGCCCTCCTCTTCTCCCATTTTACCTGCAGGGCTGCCATGTGAGATTCTGATTGGAGGAGAACCATCCCCGGATTCATGTCTTAGCCCCTTGAATTCTGGGCTTGAAAGTTCAAGTTGCTCACTTATGCCATGGGGCATATCCACAGTGTAGGTAGTAATGCGGCGGGTGATGGTGGTAATCGTACTACCATCACTGCTTGTGCTGCTATGCCGCTCTGTGCGCACGTCAACTCCTTCTGCTAAGTCGTCAGACTTCAGTCTTGGTTTAATCTTTTTTGTGTATATCCTCTTATAGTCCTCATCATCTCCACTCTGTACATACAGGACAGACAACAGTACCACATAGAATGTTATTGAACCATGCATTTGACAAAGTACCTTCTTTACTAACAAATCACTGATCATATAACTCTAAAGATAATAAGGATAACTCACAAGGATAATGTCTGGACTTGAACCTCCAAACCGGGTCTTCCCCTCCCATGTCAGGGTACCCATTGGTGAGCGGCATGGTGTGCTCAAGGGTGAGCAACAAGGGGATTTGTCTCCTTTGTTTTGTAGTTTCAGTCCAACCTTGTGGCGGTTCAGTGTCTTGAGTAGCTCAGCTGTCTCGTCTGAGCTCATGTTATCAAAGTAGATAGTGGCACCAACAATTTGATCACCTGTGAATCACATAGAGAGAATACAATTTAATATGAACACAGGTGGATTGCAAAAGTCAAGTTTTAAACACTTTTTACTCTTGGTGAAAACCGCTAATTCAAGGGGGAAAATAGACAATATTTACCTTCGTATACTCTTCCAGACCGTGCTGCTGGTGATTCCCCTTTGACCTCCTTAACAAAGATCTCTCCTTCTTGTGTCTGTTCAATGGTCAAGCCAGTTTTGTCTGGACCTTCCCAGTCTGGAAACAGCACCTCCCTTGTGTCTTCCTCCTCAGCCATCTGCAAACATACCCATGAAAATAATTAATGCAAGATGAGAAAAGATCAAAAGATGCCTGGCAAGAACAAACCGTATGGATTTACACCCAAGTATTTAACATAAAATATAGAAAATAAACAGAACTTATTGTAAAATTAACTTCACAAAAGTACCTTGTTTTTCTTTCCTTTATTTGATGTGTGATGGAAGGTCTGCCTTGGTTTTCCTGCATTAAGATAAGATAATGATACTCATCAGGACAGTAATGTAATAAATGTTACATAGCTACAATGACTTTCATAATGTGTTTTCTCTTAGATGTAATGTATTTCTTTCATGAAGGAAAGTTGTAACCAGGTTTTCTCAGTCAAAAATGTAGGACCCGTTGTTAAACACTAGGTGGTGTTAAAACCCTGATAAATGTTACAGCCTCTCCAATGGCAAACCACTCTTTCATTCACTCTTTCTTTGCATTCACTCTATGTTTTAGAAAATTTGTTTGGAATCATACCACACCCTACCCAGTGGAAAAAAAAGTTCAGCCCTGCTCCTACCACCACCTTTGCTTTAATGTCAACAGAGATAGCAACGATGTTTGAAACTGTCTTGTTTTATAAAAAGCTGCAAAAGTGCAGAAATATACAGTAACACATATACAAGAACATTATGGCTCACTCTTTACATTGTTGACTTTGACAAATATTTGTAAGCTTTTATATAAAACATTTTTGAATGCTTGTTCATACATGTATATCAAACCAGTGAATAAGTATCCTTATGTTAAGCAGAAACTGATTTATTTGACAATGTCACCCTGATTACAGACACCTCATATGCAGTTGTTTTCCTTGCTCTGCAAGTTATTTGTCACTTCACTTGGCCTGGCTTTATGTTGTCTTTATGTCAAGTAGTACACAAACATGTTATCTTAGTGTCAAATGATCATGAGTGATTAGTGACTACTATATTCATATAGACCTGACAGAAAACCACTCTAAAAGGATATCCTCCTTTTCCATTCATACACTGAGAATACTAAAACCATGTCTTATGATTTTATTTTTTTCATGGCACACACCACATTTTATTAAATAAAATAATTATACAAATTTTACCACTAATCCATTAATTGAGGGAGAATGTTCTGCGAGGTAATGAACCAATGGAATTGAGGGGACAATGAGGCAGAAATAAAGGAAGCTGTTTCAAAAGGGTCAGTAACATGCATCTCTTACTCAACAACTGTCTTCCATTTGTCAAAATGCCATGGCGTTATGAATGAATGAGATCAAAAGGAATACAGAATTAAATTGGCAACACAACACATTAGACTAAGTCTTGGTTGTGTATGTTTTTTTTTGTTGTTCATGTTGAATCATATATGTAATTTTTGTTACCTCCCAGGACAGGATTAAGACATTAAGGTGCATTATTTTGGTTATTAACATTGACATTGGAGACAGAGATGCACTGTGATGGTACATCTTGTTACAATATATAACTAGTGAGTTAACTATGCCTCTAAGGTGACACTTGCTGTTTAACACACCCTATTATTTTTCCTTGCAAGCATTCGATTTTTAAATATTAATGCGAAGATGTACACAAAATCAAATGTATTCAAATATTGTCTAACCCAGAGAAGAAAGATGGTTGTGCCAATTATTACAGGGTTCCCGTGGGGTATTAAAGAATTTTAAAAGTCTTGAATTTACAAATCTACATTGAATACCTTAAAGTCTTTAAAAGAAATTAAATTTGATATGGTAGGTCTTAAGTTGTGTTGGCATAAACTTGTTGGCTGTATTGTGTTTAAATGTGTCTAGAAAAATATCAGAGCTGCAAGAAAGCAATGTTAGTTTACTGAATTCCACCCGTTCCATCCTGAAACTAGCAACCGACAAGAAATGACTCGTAATGTGAGAATTAAGGCGTTACAGTTAATAAATTCATTTTTAGTACATTCTAGGAGTCACAAATTTTTGCCAGTATGACCATGAAAGGGGCATTAAATTGTGTTTTAAGTAATTGTAAAAAAGTCTGAAAACATCTTAAATTGAACTTTTAGAAACCTGTAGGAACCCTGTAGTACAAGTAAACTAGTAAAAATAATAAGTAGGAAATAAGATTTGAATGCCAGTTGATTTTAACATTGACAGCCCCCAGTTATCTCAACTCTTTTTAATGATACAAACAATATGCCAATGAACATAAATGAATAAAGTGGGTTTTCTTTGTGATTGGGTATACTGGAAAATGCATGCAATGCTTCGAGGTAATATTAAGCCCTCTCTGAAATAGTTTTTAAAATCTCTGAAAATTGATTAACAAGGGTCAGGACTATAGAAAAGATAATACTACAGACAGGGATAGCAGTTATGCAAAAGGTGACGCCAACCACTCTCGGGCTGCCTCCTCTCTCCTCCCATCTAAGCTAGTGTAATTGTCAGTCTGTTTTGACTGGAGCCTGTAATGCTACTCTACAAAGACAGGAACACTTGGAGTACCTGCTAAAGCTGATGTATCAAAATGTCACAGAAATGTAAGAGCAAGGAGGTGGCAAACAAAGTATTTTGTGGTGTCAGAAACCAAGATTTAGCCAAAGAACTAACACTGATCAAATTCTCCTCAGGTCAGCTGACCCTACCAAATATGGGACCTTAACCCGATCCTTCATACCTTGATCCCAGCCTGGGATCGCACCTTCATAAGTTCAGCAGAAAATGAAAGCCTGCTGACTTTCCACATGCTCTTCAAGACCTATTGATAGTGGTTGATCTTCCCAGGGTTTAAATGTGTGCAGCAGTAAACATTTTAACTCGTAACTATTGTTTTTGGCTAGATTGATGGAATTTATGTTTCTGGTTTCAACAAAAGTTCCTAATAACAAGCAAGGGGAAGAAAAAAGGATAACCTCAGATTGCAACAGTAACTTTAATCTTCCTCTATTACTACTTTCCGTGTAGTTTCACACAAATGTACATTTTAAATGATCCTTCTCCTATATTTGAGTGATAAGTTTCAATGTGATCAACAGTTAACTATTTAAGCTGTCCTTGTTCTCACAGCGCAGTTTTTTTTGGCAGTAAACTCTAGGGAGGAGCTGAGGCCCAATAGAGGAGGGAAGGAAGGAACTTTGAGTGGGAGGGTGATGGAAAGAAGAGGAAACTGTTAAAAAAAAAAGAAAAAGTGAGCATGATAGCAAGCATGAAAGGGAATGGTTAAAAAGGTACTTTGTGGAATGTGAGTATAATAGTATAATGTGAAGACGAGGAAAAAGCAGAAAAGGAAAATAAATATTACTGGACATCCGGGATGTATACAAGAAGTCCTCACCTTTTTTTAGTTCCAAATATCAGAATCCTACCTTTTTAGTTTGAATATATTTTGTATGTAGGGTGTACCCTAAAATTACATTCTATGATAGATGATGATCAATCAGATATGTAAAAAAGATAATGTAATTAGGTTTTGATTGTGTTGTAAACCAATTCCAAGTAAATACACAGTTTTTTAGAGTTATAAAACAGAGACAGTCTGTGACATACCAATTAACCAGCCATTTTGTTCTTCCTCATTCATTTGTTCTGAAGTCTGAGACATTTTCAATGTCACATGTCAATTAATTGGAATGGTAGTGTTATCAAAAGTATGTTTTAAGGAAATTAAAAAGGCAGAATTAACAAAAAACTTTGAAGAAAACCATGGAGGTAGAGTTAGGGTTAGAAAATGAGTGTAAAAGGAGAAGATAAGCAGGTATATCTATCCTGTTTTGTTATGACTCAGAACTTTCCTTGAGCAAGACGCATCTGCCTTGAAGGACATGTGGACAGAAGCCAGAAAGCTTCTATTAGTGACGCAGCATTTCAGTAGCAGAATATGGTTTTGCTTTTGCTTCTACTAACTTTCTGTCCACTCAGAGTAAATAAATTGTTCACAGCTGCCAACTACAAACAGTTAAAACAGCATGAACTTGGCGGGTTTTTGACAGGGCTGTTTCATAAGAAGGGGAAAGGGGTTGAACAGAACAGGTGGTCACAGGGGGAGGAAGGAGGGGTGCAAAGGGGAGGCACTGGGAGGAGAAGCAGCAAGTGTCAGATTACCACAAGACAGGCCTTTCACAGCTGAATGACAGGCTGTATGTTTACATGCATAGCTTAAGGCTACAACCGTAGCTCTGTTATCTTTATCCCAGTCACGCATGGGCAAGTAATCAAATTATTGTTAAAATCATATCGCCTCCACTATGATTAGTGATATACATTCTTTCAGCTTAACCTACACCATAACAGACCACAACAACTGTTAATAGCAAGCTAGAATTTTAGCTACCTAGATGCAAACTGATATGACAATGGACAACATTTCAAATAGAATATTTTCTATCAACTCTACTTTTTGTGCAGATGAGATGCATGCAGCATCCAGTTCCAGTGTGACTGGTCTGTATACATGCAGGAGTACATCGACTTCCAATCAATCACATCGTCGCAAATGTGTTAGTCTGACTATTAAAACTTTGATTTCCTTTGAGCAAACATGTTTACATATACTTTTAAAGTCTAATCAGACTAATGCAATTATTGTTTTTTTTTTGTGTCATCTGAGTGTTATGACTTTCTAGGTTCAAAGGAAGCTTTGGAACAAATACTCCAACAGAGGATTGGGTTTTGTCACATCAAACAATGCTTTTATTAAGTGACAGTACTGAATAAATGATTATAGAATGAAAAAATGAAAAAACTAAAAGCTATTCAGCAATGTGTGTTGTATTTATTGTATGGGCCTTTTATCTGAAAGATGTTGGTAGAAAGAACATTGCCATTATTCTACACTGATAGACATGATATGAATGACCATGGATTCCTACCTTGGATTGCTCAAGCAAGGCCAAGGGCTTCACTCCAATGCTTTGTTTCTTGACTTCTGTTGACAGAGAAAGAGTATCTGGAATTAGAAACTGCTTGTATGACTAAACAGTAGTTTTTAATCGGTGTATTCCCTTTTTATTTCCAGGATCAACTGTTTGAAAAAATGCAACATCCTGTTCATCAATGCAGTAAAAAAAAAAAAAAAAAACAATCTCAGATGTTAGCCACTGTTGTACCAAGGTTCAAAGTTTGAGGTACACTTTATTGTCTCCTGTGGGAGAAATTTGGCTTAGACGGGGCACAAGCAAGCTGCACTACAGCACATAACACAAAACACATACTACTAGAAGCACATAAAATACGTGACCTATAGTAAATAAGTTAAAATAAGTAAAAAAAAAAAAAAACAGTAAAAAAGAAAATAAAAAACCTAAAATGCATACACACCCCAAACATCCATACATCCCTTGGTGTGGATCCCTTGTAGTCAAACCTTAGACAATAAGTATGCACACCCTGTGGAAGCAAAGGTCTTCACCTCCCAAACAACCAGAGCAAACTAAAAGGTTGAATAATTAACCAACAGTGGCAGTATTGACCACAGCAAGTAATTATGCAAAGCACACCCTTTAAGTAAATTCAACCACTTGTTCAGTAGTGACCTGGAGTGGCCCTGACTTCTGTGCTGCATGAAAGGACATGAGCCAACACTTATAACATAAAAATATCTCATTATCTGTTTAAGCTTTATGGACACTGACAGCTAAAAAGAAGAAAATCAAATTCTGACACAAATAAAGTAGGCTTCTGAAATCCTCTGCTATATTATTACAGGTCTGGCATTAAATGTAAGACAAGCACTGACAAAGATGAGTGCGAGGCAGGACACACCCATGAATAATTTATTGTCTTTTCCATCACTTAAATGTATTAATGAAAAACCTAAAATACCAAGATGGTTCTGTTAAACCAGAAATTGCTAGTCACAAAAGAAATAAATAGCTATAAAATACTGCTGCTTGTGTCAATGTTTTGGATTCTTGAGCGCTGTTTTACATGCCAAGTCAATCTTACTTTTACTCACTCTAACTGGCTCAAAGTCTTTCTGCACTTTTGAGAATTATTGCTTCCACCCACAAGCATATTGTGAAACAAAGCCTTCTCTTTGTTAGTTGCAGTACAAACAGAACCAGACATCGTGTGCGTGCAGACAGGTATCAACTGGTGGGAACATGTCCCTCAGAAAAATTCTTCTAAGACAGGCTTTTCAACCCCATCATTAACCTCCACCTCCCCAGTTCCCCATGTTCAATAAACTAAACTGCTCATTTGGTGGAAATTATACCAAATAACTGTGTTTGTCAGAGTTGGAAACTATCTCTAAGTAGTCATGTGTTAAATACCCATGCTATTAACCAAACGGTATACTGAGAAAGTGAGTAAAGGTGGTCTTTAACACATACACTTTGGTCCAAACATGGCAGAGTTTTGCTTTATTTTTATTTTTACACTTTGAGTAGATGAAACATAACTGATACAAATGTCCACTAATATACGGTTGCCATTTTGTTTGTGTATGGAGACTTGCACCGCAGCAGCTGTGTACACTTTCAACCCCATACTCCTGTTACGTAGACGTATTAATCAAACAGCCATGTCAGGAGTCATTGAGGTACAGGGCTTACTGAATGACAAAGGCAGGTTTTAAGTAGAAGTCTAATAATAAGGGAAAGACAACATCGGCGTGGGTCACTTATACCTAAAACAAAAATAGATACACAACACAGGTATACAGGTTTATGTTTCAGACTATAAAAGATCCTTACAACCTGTTTTTTATCATGGTTGTTATTTTGTTGAAGGGTATGATTTGCTTTAACAGATATGAATGTAAAGATATGGGACTTTTTTTTTTTTTACACTAAAGGAAGTAATACGTCACTACCCTTTTGTTAGACATACACACATGTAGGTGAAGTGAAGTCACCAATGGCGGGAAAAGCAAATGAAAACACACACCATGTTGGAGTAGAAATACCATGGCACACTCCATGAGACAGATCACATCGTTTTGCGTCTGCTTTGCTTGCAAAGGGAGCAGCACAGTGCACAGCCCCACCCAGGCCTCCAGTCACACACATTCCTTGATAGAGCCGTCAGGCCAGCTGGAAGGGAGCCCAGCCTCTCCCCACAGTGACTAACTCTAAAGAAATGTCCTCTTTCTCTCTGACACCAGCTACATTCTGTGCCGCCCACCCTGCGCTGTGTCTGACTGCCCACCCTCCTACCACCAGTCCACCACACCTCCAAACTTCAGGTTCTGCTTAAATAAACAAGAGCACCACATTCAGTCAAATATCAGGCACTCTGGAACAGACACTACGAGGCAACACAGGATTCTTGTTTATCATCCACATTATCATCATTTTTGTTGGCTCCGCCCATGCACCTGGATTGACAGAACGAGGAACACCCTTCACCCTGCTTCATCTCCTCTGCTATGTTTTATCTTACATACCTAAGCTTTTTGACTGTCTCACGTTGTACCTAAATAGGTCACATCTCACTGGAAACTGATCAAAGTAGCTTTAGTCACTCCATCAGATTGATTGCCAAATGCAATCAATTTGGTGAACAGAAAACACAAGCAGTGTGACAACGATTAAAGCTCAAACATAAGTGAATCAGGCACAGGCGTCCTAGTGAGAGATAAGATTCGATTATGAGCAAATAAAAAGGCCTCAGTGCAATGAAGGGAAGAGGCAGAGAAAAGCTGTGACCAATCTGTCTTGTTGTCAAAACATCTCACTGTTCTCCTCTTTTCACTTCAGTTTGCAGCGAAATGTTAGAGAAAGGAAAGTGGAGACACAGCAATAAGCAATGAAAGTTTACTCTGCCTTCAAAAACACAGATAGGACATGCATGTGTGACGCATATAAAAAGAATGCACGTCAAAATAAATGGCTCTTTTCTGCTCTCCATAGTCCGCATAGCCTTCAACCAAACCACAAGTCCTGCATAAGACCAAAGCCTGCCCACTGACGCCAACTGGGCCTGCTGCTGATTAAACCATTGTGACTTTGGCAGGAGTTTTGCACAAAATGGAAAAACTGAAGAAAACTCTTAAAAATCTTTCTGTCTTTCTTTTACGAGATGGCAAACAAGACTGAGGGTTCAAAGTACACGTACAGGATTACAGTGTTAAATCTAATATTCACAAAAACAACAGTCAAAGGAAGGCTCTGGATTATATGAGGCTGAGGAAATGGTAACCAGTAGTCGCTATTGTAACCCTTGTTACAGGGAGGGGGGATGGCTTTTTTTTCCAGTAAGGTTTTTACAAAAATGAAACAAACTCCTGTAGCTTTACGTCTAAAATGAGAAGTGATCCTGGGTGTTGCTTTTGGGCAATTTTAGAGCAATTAATAATGAAAGTATATGACTGCCAAAGCTAGTTTTATAAAGGATATGCCATGACATAGCTCAATTTTAACTCTAGTTTTTTATCTGTTTTTGTCCTCCACAGCTGTTGTTGGGAAAACAGCAGTTACTCAACCATTGAAGAGAGGACCCACAAAGGTTAAGAGGAGTGCAAGTTGACAACTATAGAAGCAGAATGTATATATATATATATAGACAGAGAGAGAGAGATGTAATACTCCCTAAGCCAGAGCAGTGTGTATTCATACTTCATTTGGACCACACCAGAGGAAAGAAGTTTTGTTTACAGCAGGAAGGTGCACTGGATTGTTAGGAGTGCCATCTTTGAGCATCTTGTTCTAGATAAAGAAGACCTAAACAAAGCCGAATAGATTTCTAAATTTACATTCCAATCCTCACTGCCCTGAAATTGTTGGCAGTTCTTTCCAAGCAAAGTTTTAGTAACAGTTGCTGTATATCATACATCACTTATGGCAACATAATAGAGTTTGGGGGAGTTGAAGTATTAATTTAAAGCAGTGCGTCAGCAGTTACATAATTCTTTGCTTTGTTTTGGGTTGAATTTGTATCACAGATGTTTGGCAAAGCACTAGTGATAGTTATCAACGTACGAGAAAAATTCACATTCACACCCTTGAAGCTTGAAAACCTCCAAACTGCTGCAACAGTAATAAATAAGTAAAATTGCAGGGGTGTGACTTGCAAAGATATCATGTATGACTACAGATCATCATACCTATCAAATTGCTATTTCTCAACAACTCCAGATAGCATATTGTGGAGATGCTAAAGCATTCCAACCTAGCATAGATGGATGAGAAGGGAGTGGCTGGGTGGTTTGCCTAGAAAGACTTACTAAAATCACACTCTATGGTTAGATGTTTATTTATAGTTGTAGAAAAACTAAATATTTCCCTTGTATATCTGCAAATTTGCTATTGTTCTCCTGGACCAATCTCCGGTTTGGGACTCTAGTTAGTCTACTGAGCTTGACCTTGGATGACCGTAAGCCCTACATAGTTTCTTAATGAGCACAGCCTTTGGAAAACAACAAGTTATGGTTCGATTGCAAACCCCTTCTTTCATTCTATCCACGTCCCTCTTTTTCGCCTCTCCACGTTGTCCCTCCTTCTAACCGCCCACTCAACCAACCCATGAGGAAATGACAGAGGAAGTGTGCTTGAGACCAGTTTCTTTCCGTTTCACACTGGCACAGATGAGTAACACCACTGCTCTATCTGCGCTGCCAGTCAAGGACAAGAATATATAGAAGCTCTGGTGTAGTGCTGTGATAAATATCTTAACACAGACAAGCTAAAATTCCAGACAGTCATAAGTTATGTCTTCTTTTTCAGGCTAGTAAAGATACTGCTTGTCACAAGGATGCTAAGTGCAGCAAAATCAGCGTGATTGGCATGGTGTACACTGTAATGAGGTGGGATGACTGAGCAAGACTTTATCACTAATGGTGTTTTGTAGTTTCACCATGTTTTTTTAAGAATTCCAGGAACCTTGCATTGCTCTCCCTGAAAACATAATATACCCTCTGTACCGTCTGACTGATAGACAGTGCGGGTATTAAGAGAAAATTATCCGCCCCTGGCCTTTTTGAGGCTCCGTTAACTACCACATGTTGTACCTGTAGCTGTCAGTAGCCCATCAGTTGACTTATGTGTATGTTATATGAATATTATCTGACTTTAAAGTCTTGAGGTACCTGTTCTTACTTGAAAATACTCACACCCACTAATATGTAATGCAGTACTGTAATGTAGTACTTACTGGTTATCACCAAGTCAGTCGTGTTTTTCTAATGCTGTGAATAAACATGTTATATCAGAAATAACGACCTAGTACCCGAAGACCCTAAAGCATAGCGCAGCCGTTTGGCTCCTCAAGCAGTCAGTGTCATAATCAATCACCTTGACAAGAGCAATTTGAGAAATGGCAGACATTTACAGCTGCAGGGCACTCTACATGTGTTAACTGTGCATTGTCAAATATACTACGCAGAACGAAGTGAAAGCAGCTTTTCCTAACACACCATTTAAAGAGCGTTTGGGTGTGGCAGGAGGGAGCCGTGGAGCCCAGGCAGCAGGGGAGAGAAATTTAGATATAGGCAAACATTCAACAAAGGATCATAGCTGCTGTTGATGGTTTATCGTCTCTTGTCCTAACTTGAATAACTGCGTCATACCGAGTACAGATGACACTATGTGACGAATTTAGCTTTTACCACACCTGGAAATATGTTGCATATGTCTTAAATGTTAAAGTTAGTTGGGCAGAAAATAAACATGCCTCAACCTTCAAGCAGATACAAATGCGTTTCTCTCTTTCTCAAAATGTGCGAAGTCTTGGCTCCCCCCTCTACGCCTCAGCCCTGGTTTCAATTAGCTTGTCTTTCCAAACCACTACATTCCATTACTCCCCTCCTCGCCCTCACCCCACCCTTCCCCCCTCTCTTACACACTCCCTAACTCTCCTCTCCCCTCCTTCTTCTTTCCCTCTTTTCTCCTCCCTTGAACGCCCTGGCGAGGGACCCAAGGTAAAAGAAAATAAAGGGATAAATTTGTAAAAAAAACATACATGACTTTCAACAAAACCCGCAGTGGTAGTTTACTCTCAAGATAAGAATCTGGACAACTGCAGACGTTGTTCAAACTGCTTTTCCACTCAGCCTAATTCTGCCAAAATCAACTAAATGAAAAATACGTCAGAACATCATTTTCAACATTTTTTGTGTTACTGAGATTTAAGCAGTACGCTGTTTGATACAACACAGTGTGTAAAGACTGGAAAAGTTATTATTTTTCATTCCTAAACTCCCCGTGAAGGACTTCTGAATGTGCTTAAAGGGACTCACTGCGACGGCTGTCTGCAGCATGTATGTTTTTTCTTTTGGCCATAAAGGGTGTGCCTCTGTGAGGAGACAGCAAAGCAAAAGGGAGGGAGAAGAGAAAGGAGGGGGTGGAAGGAGGTGAAGGCGAGGAATCCACACCCAAGCTTGTTGCTGCAGGCTCCCATAGGGAAGTACCTTGACTTTTTAAACTTTTACGTCTCGGCACAGGACACTGGAAAGACATTAACAACTCAAAAGAATAACTTCAACCTGCTCAACTTCATTCTCTTATCTCTCAGATGCTTCTCCCATTTAACTTTGAGCTAGTAAGTGACACGCTCCAGAAATGAAAAAAAAAAGTCTGCTGCGCCAGAGACAAGGGATTGTGTGTATGCAAAAGATATCCACATTGCACCCTATTCAAATTACTACACAAATATTGAATGATTCTGTGTTCATGCCTTAAATCTTCTTACCAAAGGAACAAACAAACAAAATGAACTAAAACCTCTGAATATCTTCTACATTCTCACTCTAGGATATCAAATTTGTCAGTTATTTACACCTCGGATAACTAACTCTGTGCACAGTTAAAGGAAAAGTAAAGTGCGCAACTCCATGTCTCCTCTGTTTTCATGTGATGACTGGGGGTACACACCCACTTCTCATACCCTGATCTATTTAAACTAAATCTTTAAAACTAAATCGGATACTTACTCAAAATCATAGCCACTTTTCACAATTATGTCCAACACTGCCATAGCAAAGGCAATTTGTTTCTACATGCAATCATAAGCATCACAAGCATCACAGCAAAACCACCCAATATAATAAACCATACAACAGAAGTTATCACAAGTTATGAAACAGAGCAAAGTTACCATAATCTAAGCACTGACACACACTTAGCCTGTTGGAATATGACAGGAATGCAACACTGATAAGACTATCACTTTTTATTTCACAACTGGTTCAACTTTGGCCAAAATACTTATTGAAAGTCATTGTTGTAATACAGCACAATTAACTTTTAAGTTTCAGACACAATTTGAGTTTGCGACAACAAAGTTCATAAACAGTTTAAAACTTACAATTTGCTGTAGGAAAAGAAAGGGAAAAAATAAATTGCATCTTTACCTGAACGCAACCTTTGCGCTCTCGAACCCTCACACCCGCTTGAGCATCCTTGAAAACGTGTCCTCTCCCCTTCTCCTCAGCCCAAGAAAAGCACTTCTCTCTGTCTCAACCTTGAAGTCTGATTGGGTTTTACCAAGCTTTTCGTATTTCTCGATCAAACTTTCCAGGGCGTTTTCAGCCCCCCCCCTCCCCAACTCCTCTTTCCCTCCCTCCTCTGCTCGCAGTTGGTTTTTACCTCTTTTTTTCTTGTGTGGCTGCTCCTCTGGGCTGAGCAGAGTAGTTGGACAGGGAGCTGGGTAGGGCTCCTGGTTTGCAGAGGGAGGGGAATAGAGGGGAGGTGACCGGTGCGAGGGAGTGGTCCTCAGCAGCCATGGGACCACCCACTGTTTCACATGGAGAGCTCCAATGACATGCATACAAAGAGTAAATTCTGCTGAAAACGAACCACAAACAAGTCACTGGCAAAAAGATACAGCCAAAATTTTCCAACAAAGCTTTTGTCACCACTTTATAAACCACAAGTGGAATGGCTTTAAACATTTTGCTCTATATTGCAAACAATGCAAGTAATATCAATGTATATTTCACATAATTATACATTCATCCTACTTCAGTCTTATTTTATTTTTCAGCATTTTAACTTCTATTTAAATTGTTCTTTTTTTTCACAGTCCAGGGAAAAAAAAGTCCACAGGATAACACAACAAAATGAGCATCATGTGATAGAATGTGGCATAAACATGTTATTATAGCATTCAAATTATCGCACACAAACTGGCACTAACTTATCATTAACAAAATGACTCAGCGCAGAGTCCTGTACTTACATTAAAGGCCCAAATCTCTATTTACAAGGTAGGATTTTTCTAAAGCTTTTGTTTTCATGCTGCCCACCCTGATTCAGATCTTGCTGAACCACAGTGGCTGCAGACGTTTAACTAATATAAAATTTGGATTTAGATAAAGCTTTAAAAATAGTGAAAGCATAATAACATTGCTTATTTCTTCCAGCACTCAAAGTTTAAAATAGTAATATTTGGCAATCTAAGTCTTCATCATCAAGATGACACATACAAATATATCACATGACATATTTCATTTGGTGGTGAAATTATGGTTTTTATTTTTTTTTAACTTCCTCTCAGTTTGGTTGTTGCTCATGTTGTGTTTTGAGATACAACATGTCTTTTTCTCCACACAGTTGATATACAGGAAAAGCGAACATGCATTCACTGACTTGCAAATTAAATAAACCTCATTTCAATAATTTAGAAACAAAAGCTCAAATCATTAAAATTAATATTACATATGACAAAGCTCTTTGTGCCAAATAATAGAAATGGACATGAGCCAAGAACCACAGTCATACTGGGTGGTGTCTCAGACTGGGATTTCTTTAATATTGGGTCTGAAAATAAGGCATAATCTTGCAGATATAAATGCACGATATAACAAACGGTTCAGTTTCTGTATGAGTAGTTTAGGATGGATGCATCTCATTTATGCATATCCATATGTGTTCATGTGTATGTTAACTGTGAGTTAATTTACATCTGGGATCAATGCTTGTGTACATAAAACACTCACTACCTGTTTATTCATGTCACACCCATGGCATTCCAAAATATATATGTGGAGCAGATATAGAGGAAGCTGTTGCGTTGCCTTAAAGGGTGTGAAAAGGGTGTGGCATGCACACAGACATAAACACACATGTATATAATTGTGCAAGCACATACTTTAATATTCCATTACATTATTCTACAGTGAGTCAAGGGAGCTCTGATTTTAATTTCTCTCAAAAATAAGGTGCAGCTTACTCCTGTGAGCCACTGTTTGTGTGTGTGCATGTGTGTATTTGTCTGTAACTGTGTGCGTGCTGAGATAAAAGTGAAGAAATAATCCCAACTATGCATAAGAAAAGCATGAATGCTCAAGAACTCTGTATGAAGTATGGTATCGTTTAACTCATGGTGCTATAGCAGTGTTTTAAGTTAACGGCAAAAGAGCTCCTTTCTAGACACCACAGAAAATCCCCTAACTCCCTCCGTGAGTGAACAACTTGTGTTACATCATCTTATTGACTGTCAAAAGTATTTTACAATACAGTTGTGGAAAAAATTGTTAGACCACCCTATGTTTTCTTCAATTTCTTGTTCATTTTAATGCCTGGTACAACT
>JAPTGZ010000002.1:22515351-22533527 GCA_029814645.1 Fowleria isostigma
TCCTGTTGGCGTCTCTTCACGGACCTTGGACCTGTCCGTATGTTGTTGTTTCTCGGTGGAGGGTCATTTCTGCTCCAGGTTTCAGCCCAGACGGAATGAATGAAACAACAAAGCAGGTTAATGCCCTCAACTCCCCGACTCGCCTCTTCTTCACCTCGCCCAGGGAGACGCCATCTCCACCAGGGACAGGATGGACACAGCCCCACATGCAGCATGTGGTCCCGAGCAGCAGTGGCCTGATGCCATAGAGCTCTATGCTCTTGCTCAAGTGGAGAGAAAAAGATCAACCAAGATCCTTTCCCGACTACACCGAAAGACGTGTGGGGGGATCACTCACTCAGATCCAGCAACAGACCTCCATGCGCAGGTCAGTGGTGGTCTGAGCGCGACGGACGGCAAAAGAGATCAGACCAGAGGAGAGCGGTGGGAAAGGTCTCCTCCACAGCCGCGATGAGTACGGGGAAGGTGGCTGAAACTGCCAGTGAGCAGAGGAAGGTGTTCAACTCCAGTATCAGATGCAAAGACCAGCCAGACTGCACCTCCAATGGAAACAAACTGTCCACGGACACGGTGAGAAGAGCCACTGAGTCCCGAAGCAGCCAGGGCTGGGGGCGGACGCGGACTGAACCGGACTGTGGGTCGCCCCCCTGTCTGCTGGATTTCTAGTGTGATTTGATTTCAGTGCATTTGTGTTAGTATTTACATGTCATTTATACATTTTGCATATTTTTCAAAATTGTAATAAATTTCATTGGGTGAGCCAGGTTGGTTCACCAAGCCCTGGTGTCCGCCTCACCTAGCCCTGCGTGCGGTTCACCGAGCCCTGGTCTTCAACTCACCAACCCCCACAGAAGTTGGGTCAACCTCCTGACTCACCGTGCCCAGGGAACACAGATTCTGCCAGACAATGGAAACCACAGGTGGGATGGATGGAGGGCCCGGACTCACGGCCACATGCAGCTCGCGGTCTCTGCGCGACAGCACTAAGACGCCACAGAGCATACAGAGCCCGCAGCCGCACACCCCGCTTAGGGTCCGGGGTAAAGGAAGGTCAACTCAAGCCCCAGCGTTCGACTCACTGAGCACCGTGGAGCGGTTCACCGAATCCTGGCAGGCAGGCGTTGGGGCCATAGTATTCAAGAGTAGCATGAAGTGTATCTTGGAAATGATTTTCCACCAAATCTACACAAGTCTCTGATACCACACTGGGATGCTGGGGCTCGAGGGGCGGCTGTGGTGCAGTTGGTAGAGTGGGTCGTCCAACGATCAAAGTTCGAATTCCACCTCCAACTGTCCACATGTTAAAGTGTCCTTGGGCAAGGCACTAAACCCTTAATGACCCCCAGTTAGTAGTGAGGTACTGCCTTGCATAGTGGCAGCCCCCAAATGGTGTATGAGTGTGTGTGTGAATGGGTGAATGTGAGGCTTGTACTGTAAAGCACTTTGAGCACCATTAATGTGTAGAAAAGCGCTACATAAGTATCAACCATTTATAGTCTAAAACCATGGTAAACATGGTGAAAATGGATTTTCCTATGGGCAACATGTCTTGACTCCATGATTCATAGTATGAATTATGCATGCATGAAAAATTATGACAATGATCTGGAAATATGTAAAATTATATGAGGAAGATATGAAAAGAAATTACACTGGAATGATTTGACCTGAATGATTCCTCAAAGCTCATATCAGACATTGCATCAGCTCACTCTTCTTTTTCATTGAACATATTAGTTATTGTAAACAGCATCTGACCTCGTCACTTCTAAACATCATTAACTCCATATTAAAACAACAGACATGACTGAATACTCTTGTCTGAGCAGCATGTTAATAAGTCAAAATGCACCCATTTTAAACAGTAAGACTATCATGTTATTAGCTGCAATCTGATCACTCATTGTAATGGTGTGTGTTTTGCCTTTACTGACTATAATTTTGTAACAGAAAAAATGTGCAATGTTCCTTATGTGTTAATTCTCTTACACTTAATTTGTTTTAAGACATCTGTTTACAAGATTGTTTATATATTATTATGAGTTTTCAGCAGACATTTTCCATGTTTGAATGTGATGGAGATGGGGCTTTAGAGGTGTGTGATGTAATTATTAGTTAGGTGATCTAAGCTGCTTTCACCAGCGATCCATATTACTGCTGAAAACAGTACGTTTTCAACATTCCTCGGGGGGAATGTAACCGGTTCAGCTATAAACTCTTTCGGATTCACACTGTGCATCACTGACAACTTCAATAGGGGGAAAATAACCTAAATGTCAGATTTGTTCCAGATGTGTAAAACTGAAACATAAACGTATGGCTGTTTTCAACGGGTCAGTAAAGACGCTTTTACACTCATTGTCACAAAAGTACTAACCATATACAACAAACCACATCACGTCGAATACATATACAGCCCACACTGCATGTTTATACAAGGACATAAAACCTCTCATTTTAATTGCCATATGCAGTAAAACAAAAAACCAAACAAAAAAAAAAACCAAACAATGCAATTAACTTCCTTTGCTGTCTGTAGTAAAGATATACATATACATATATATATATGCACACACAGGGTTGCTGGAGTTGGTGCTCGCCCCCTAGTGGAGATGACTCCCCGTGATAGCGCCTCCTCTTTTTACTGTCTGGAGCTGCATTTTATTGTATGAAAAGTGCTATATAAATAAAGATTGATTGATTGATTGATTGATTGATTGATTGATTGATTGATTGATTGATTGATTAGTAAATAGAATAAAAGATAAGTGATCTTAAAAAACACAAATGTGGAATTATAAAAGTATTTTTATTAACTGCCAGTGCATTTTATGTGCTTTTATTGTATTATTAATTCCTGATAAACTCAAAAACTCCAATAGTCTTTCATGATAAAAACTCACCTTAAGTGTTGTTGAACATTTAACCAAACCCAGACAACTGACATAAAATAATGTATTCTTAACAATAGCTATCAAAATACTTAAAGGTATGAAATAAATAGAAATAGAAACTATAAAATACTTAATATCATTCAGTGGTATTGATATTCTAAACTCTCAACGGCAAGGGAAGTCAAGAACCAGAACACACCAAAACCACCAACAAATCAACCCTATGCATCCACAGACTGTGTCACTCACTGAATAAAGGACAGAGCTCATCATTTATCACACCTGTATTATGGTATCATGTCAAGTTCCCTCAAAGCTGGTTATTTTGATAGTTGGTCAAAAAAAAACCACTTTGATAATCTTTATGTGCTGCATCAGCTGATAGTTTACATCAGTGGTCTCTTAGATGAGCTCTGTTTTTAGAAAACAGCCACAGTAAAGCAACAAATTACCCGTTTTCTGTACAGTTTGTGTTGTCGGTATCTGCACTGAGAATCAGTTTGGAATCGTCCAAAGGAGGTCAGAACTGTCAGTTTATTCTGTATTGTGGATAAGCAAACTTATAATGTCACATAATAACTTAATAAGCCTCAGCTTTTATCACTTTGTCACTTTCTTTGACTTTAAAAGTTGTTTCTGAGTGGGTCATCCCATCTGATCCAATAGTAAGAGTAACAGTAAGAGTTTTAGCTCTGATTGGGCCATGTATATTGTTTTCTTGTATATTGTACATTTGATTGTATATTTTGAAATGCAAATTTTAATCATGTTTTTTATTCTATTTGCACTTGTCTTTCTATTCTATTCTATTCTATTCTATTCTATTCTATTCTATTCTATTCTATTCTATTCTGATGCTTTTTTTTCATGTGGTGTTGGTTTTTCCTCTCCATCAGAGTCTGGCAGAGTGACTCATTACTTCCTATAGTGGTCACATAAATCCATCAGACTAAGTATGGACAGACTCAGCTCATATCACTACAATGCACAACATGAACATCTCTAGCAGAATTTCATAACTATTTATTCTAAACACTCATTGGAAATCCTACACACAGACCCTTTAAAACAGTATTGTGTGCGAATTGCCATTATACAGTTATACACTGGCAGTAGTGGAAAGGGGGTCTTATTGTTTATTCAAGATTTTTATGGCAGCGGGAATAAAGGGGTTACATTTAATGTTTTTGATGGCGAGGGGGACTTTAAAGTGGTGGATTGACAGTAACAGCGGGAAATCTTTCTGCAATGGATGGATGGGGTCTGTGGTGATGGAGTTGGGTTTTATTTTTAACTGTTTGAGTGTGGGGTACTGTTAATTCAGACATGATTTTGGCAGTTATTTGATTAGATAGCTGGATTAATGATCTGGGAGAGAAAAACATACATGTTATTTAATATTTATCAAAACCATGTCCTGTCATTAACCAAACTTTACTTAAAATTTCAAGTTTGTACGGTCAAATGTTTTAATATCCAAAAATCCCATCCATATTACCTGAGTACTTTTATGAAACTGGTCCCTAAAAACAGGACATGGGGGCTAAAAATTCAAACCAGATGTAGACTAATGCTATGAAGCAAGTTTGTATGCACTTTGGGGGTACTTTAAAAATAAATATTTACAGATTTTAAAATTATTTTTAATACAAAAATCTGCATGTAACATGGTAAAAAGGACAAAAATTACTGCTATTTTTTCCAAATATCTTTTTATTCTCTCATAGGTACATTTTGGGAATCAGAGTGTTTCACAAAAATGACCGCTGTTGCAAAATCACTCACGATTTATTTGTGTTTAAATGAGCAGTTCTGCATGTAACATAAGTGGACACGATGGGTTACACGTGAAACCTGGAATGAGACTGAGATTCATGAAAAACTCACAAGTCTGGATCAGAAAAAACACAAGGATCATCAAATTTAGCACAGTGTCTTTATTTATGGTGGTATATAAGACCATTTCAAATAATATTTTCAAGATTAAATGCACAGGTAGGTTTTCATGTCCCAATTTTTGACCCAAATATCTAATTAAAAAATCTTTAATTTTTGGATGGCTCAGAGCAAGAGTGTACATATATATAGTATAATCTAATATCATCGTTAGGTACATCCTTGGGGGTAATAGGTCTAAATTTCTCTTTTATTATTGGGTCTAAAAAGCTTTATCCAAAATGAACCCAGTTTTATACAAGCACCCGCCTATGATTTAATCCTAAATATATAATAAATAAATAAATAAATAAATAGTACATGCTGCAGTTAAGCTTCTCCCAACATGTATTTGGCAGAGAAAGTTAGTAAAATCTATTTATATGTATTTTATTGTGAGTTTTCATATGTTAACAGATAGCGGGGTTTGGATCAGCTCAAAGAGTCAAGACGTAAACAGGTAGGCTATGAGACGAGGAGCAGAGCAACATGCTGACACCTTGACATACAGAGACAGGTAGATGGAATGATTTATAAAGAGGAGTCAGTGAGGACTGGGAATGATAAAATATGGAGAGAAAAGTCTGATTGAATAGAGTGAATCATAGTGAGACAGTGAGTTATGAAAGAGAGACGGAGGGAGACACAAATAGAATGAGATGAGGAGAGATGGTGAGGACGGATGGATGATGGAGGAATAGATGCAGAGGGTAAAAGGCAGTGAGGGGGAAAAAGAGGGGTGAGAGCAGGGAGATTAGGATGGGTAATCCTGGTGGATCTAAAAGCAGAGCTTTTAAAATTTGGGTTAATACTCCGAAACCTTTGTTTTCTCCTCGCCTTCGCTGTGATGCGCAGTATGGTGTGTCTATTTGGGTGCATTAAGGGGGATGAAGAGGAACATATCCATTTCTTCTCTTTATCTACTCAATGACACGAGTGAAGCTCTGCTGCAAAGTCTCTCTTAACCTCACTTTAGGTCTTAGAATTTAAGTTCTGTAGTAGATTCAATAGAACACTCTTTGCACTGAATCTGTGCTGTTTATCAACTGTCTTTCACTCAGGCATGCAAACACTTTGCAATTAGTTGTTTTGGAAGAACACAACTGGCCTACATTTCTAATTGACTTCAGAAAGCTTTACAAAAAGCATGTCGTATATTGGGAATTGCATGCAACACTAGCACAGCCTTAATCACAAAATGCAATAAGCTCACTCAGTGTCACTTATAAAAAATATAACTGGTGACTTCCACCTTAATGTCTTTTTAATTCTAAAAAAAAATCCTTTTCATTTGTTTTTTATCAAGCTGCAGCTTAAGGAGCAGCTTACAGAAAGATAAGATGATGGTGTGAACAATTTGCATTGATATTCTTTGATTAAAAAGGTAAAATTATTTTCAACTTGTCGCTAAGGAAAATCTCTTCAGTGTGTATAAAGATACACTGTAAGCCCAGATAAATTGAGTTTACTTTTTTTTCCCAAGAAGTGGTTGCCTTAAAAAATTAAGTAATTCAGTGATTAATAAACTTTTTACATACATTCAATACATTCAACTTAGAATCTTTGGTAATATCAACTGCTTTGCATAGTTATTACTCTTAATTAAGTTCAATGTACTAAATTCCACATTAACAAAAAATATTAAAAAGATTTTTAGGTGAATGTACTTAAAAAGCTCATTAATCATTATTAAATTTTTTTTTATAGGCAACCACCTTTCTCAATTTTTTAAGTAAACTCAACTTATCCGAGCTTACAGTGTAGTTTTTTCTCATTAAAGTGAAACCATCCTTTTTTTTACACACATATCCTGTATTAGAATCAGTGGGGAATTGTCGCTCCTACAAAAATGGAATGTTATTAAAATGCACACTCTCCCGTTCAGTGTTTCTGGGTTTGTGTTTCACTGGGTGTGATTGTCATTACCTTAACATAACCCTGATACGGCGATGATTTGTAGAGATTAAAGAGAATTGAGTAAAAAAATGTGGCAAACAGGGAGGATTAGGGTGATATTTCATTGACTCTTATAAACAATTTTAAATAAAAACAGTTTATTAAAAGGCCATCTCTGACAGATGTGTTTATCTGATGTAGTGGACTGACACCGTGAGATTACAACGTCTATTTCATCATGTTTGCCATCAAAAGAAAAGAAAGAGGCAACATTTACAAATAAAAGAATGGAAAATGTCATAACCTTCACAAAGTCACACCAAAGACTGTAGTGAAAGGAGGCATGTCTGACCTGTTGTAAAGGAGGATGTCAGGGGTCCAGATCTGATCTGAAGGGAATCGCAGATTTTGGACCCCGGGATAGTGGTCTGGATTCCAGCTGAGGTAAACATCTGTCCAGTACTGAAAGAGAAGGAGAGAGAGAAATGAAACAGACTCAAATTTATGAAAAAGTAGTGTTTTATATCATTCAATTTATTTATGTTTTAATTACTTTTATTATTTTAATTATATTTAATTTTTGTGTTTAGTGTTATTGATTTTGGGGAGGTATTTATATAAGCTTTTTTTGGATTCTAACCTCTCCTGCATGGTGTTACTTGCATAATTTTTTTTTTCTTGTTGTTTGTGATGTGCAAATAAAGAAATAAAGAAATGTTTAGTTCAGAGTAAAATTTGGATAAAATAACTGATACCCCTCATTGCCTCTAAAACTAGTTTTCACCAACTGGTTTAATTGGATTAAGTGACAGCTACATCAATTAATTTGCATAGCTAGTAATAGTAGAAATAATTTAAGGAATATAAGCTACCCATCTGTCATTTAACATTTTCTGAATAATTATAACTTTGAAAACATACATATCTGTAAGCATAAAGCTACTACTATATATGTATTCATCCTTAATGTTGAATCTAATATATGTATAATCAAATTCTAGCCAATAAATATAATTAATCTCAGCCCAGTTCAACTGCATTTCTCTTCCTGCTGAAGATCCAGTTACTGTCAAATATCTACAGTTTAACTAAAGCATCTCTGTGGATTAATGCAAAATAAAAACAGATTTTGTGACAGCATTAACTTCATATATTTCTTGTAGTGAAATGTAACCAGCTCCTTTCATAGCTTATTCTCATATATGTCCACCATTTCACTGAGTTTGGATCCTTCCTATGCAAAAACAACTATTTCAATGCCACATAGGAGTTGTTTTGTTTTTTTTTTTTTTTTTTTATGGTATTGCATATTTTATATGGTATTGCACAAAGCTGTTATTGCATAGCTGGAGGTACAAACTCACTGCTCCCCTGAAAAAACAACTGAAAAAAAAAAAAACAAGTACAGTGGGCAGGGAATGCAAGTAGCCTAAGTACACCACCACACACTGTCAGAGATGATGTTTGAGAAGGATTAGTATTCCATACCATTACCACAACATGCAGAAAAGAGGAAACAATTTGGGAAGACGTGGTTCCTCTTAAAAAACTCATCTGTGTGTTTTGAGCTTTTCTAGCATTAAGCAAAGATTTTTGCTGTCCAAGACAGTGAGCACCAAACTAACCATGTCATATCTGAAAAACCCACAGACTAATTTGGCTCGAGGATATGAATCTGTCTGTGGAATTAACAGTCAAGTTGATTGACACTTAAAAATGCTTCCTAAATAGGCTGCGGTTCCAACCCCCTACTTCCCACACAGTCTGCGAGACAATCTGCCAGAAGTGAAGCTCATGAGTCTGCTGATGCAGCATCGAAGACACACACAAAAAGTCATCTGTCTCTCACACTCGCATTTTCACACATACACAAAGTCAGCAACAACTGGCAGGTCAGCGTTTGTATTAAGGATGATAGTTCAAATAGAGTGTGATCCACATGTATCTGTGAGTACTGAGAAAACCACAGATCAGATGGATGGGCGAAAACCTGTTCTAAGGCTGACTGGATGAAGACTAAATAGACTGAATTCAACACATTAAGTGTGTCTGCGTTCTGATAAAATGTAATATCATATACAAGTATTGGAAGTCATCCACTGTCTTTAGGCGAGAATAAGTTAATACAAGGATGGACCCAAACACCATACAAGGGTTAATCCTAGTATTGTTTCCACCAAGAAAAATGCTAATTATTTTTTCATGAATTCATTCCTCTCATACCTTGATTATATTACATTTTTAAATTAAAAAAACAAACTAAAAACAAGTAGTGCATTAATTCATAAATGTGATCTAGCAAAGGCAAAACAAATATTAAACATGTATGTTTTTATCTTCTTCTTTTCCTTTCGACTGTTCCCTTCAGGGGTCGCCACAGAAAATCATCTTCCTCCATTTCACCCTATCCTCTGCATCTTCTTCTCTCACACCAACTAACTTCATGCCCTCTTTCACCACATCCATAAATTTCCTCTTTGGTCTTCCTCTAGGCCTTCTGCCTGGCAGTTCCAACCTCAGCATCCTACTACCGATGTACTCACTATCCCTCATCTGTACATGTCCAAACCATCTCAATCATAAACATATATGTTTTTATATTGCTTGTAATTGGGATGAAGTTAACATCTGTTGAGTATTTTAACATAAAATCATTTGATTATGCTGAATTAAAAACCCAAAAATGGATCAGGTCCACCACACCCATGAACACTGGCTGAATAATTAAAATATGAATATCACACAAGGATTAAATCAAACAACATGGTGAGGATGGGCCTTCTCAGATTTCTTGTCTGTTTTCCACTCACCAGCTGCAGCCAGGCGTTGGTCATCAGCACTTGGTTCTTCTCATCCTGAGGATGAAAAGAAAGGAACAAGAAGAGAGGAAAAGAGAATACATTAGTCTTTTGTTTAAGAGAACATAACCAGGACAATCCATATTTAATAAAGTAGAAGGGGCTTTGTCATAAGCAAGTCAGTAGAGTTTTGCATATCCAAAGAACAAACCAGACTCTGTAAAATTGTGTTAAAACTTGGTTTATGTAACCGAGGGAAGTTCTTTGGAACTATTTCACAGCAGAGCCGCCTCAAAAATTACACAGCCCTTTTTAAAATTAACTATATATCCTCGAGGATTCGCAGCGTCAACATCACAAAATGAGTTTTTCTTATCTATCTGCACAACAACCAGCTCTGTAGAGGATCTGTGTATATAGATGGTAATCAAAGCGTATGCAGACACTTAAACATGATCCGCAAATATGACAAACATTATTATCTAGTAGTAAAAATACAAGGCAAGTGTATTGATATGGCACATTGCAGAGACGAAGGCAGTTCAGTGTTTGTTACATAAATAAACTGAACATCAAGAGGCAAATAAAAACAAGTGGAAAAACAATAAAAGTTAGAAATATTACAAATCTGATTTAAAGAAAGTAGATAACATGGTAATATAAGACAAAATAAAAGAAAATTAAATAATGATTAAAGGGATTAAGAGAAAGGGCAGTGCTCCAGAATTACAGTGCAATAAGTCTGTTTTAGGGTTCACCATAGACTCATGAAAATAGACATTTTTAACTTTTAACCTCAATTTTAAAAAAGACTAGGTCATTTTCTCCAGTTGCAGTTGGAGCATAAAGGCTAAATGCCTCTGACTTTGGACTACACTACTTTAATGTTATCAAATATATTATAGATACATCAGGGTTCCCAAGCATCCTGAAAAACCTGGAAAATTACTGAATTTTCCAGTTGTGGATAATATATGGAAAATGGGGGAAAAAAATGAGAAAAAAGGTCAAATGTCCTGGAAACGGTTGTTATCCTGGAAAATTATTTATCCTCACTCTGCCTTGTGACCTTATGTGCCTAAACTGATGAAACAAAAGAAATTATTTTTCAGTGATTTATTGATAATATACAAATATTTTTAGAAGAAGTAACTAACTAGAGAAAATTGAGTTGTGAACTGTCCAGTTGAATATTGTTAACTCCAGTTTGTCATTTTAATGAAGTGCTTTGCTTTAATCTGTGGGTGGGTTGGCATTATTCTAGGATACATTTGTCGTAATTATTTTTCATAGATAAATTATAGCCATAGACTGCACATCAAATGTCTGAGTAATAAACACGAAACAGTCTGGGTAAATGCAACTTACAACTGTAGAAAAGAACACTTCCACAAAACGAAGGGGGGCAGGGGAATGGATTAGTGCATGATGGGATAACTTGTCTCTGTAGTGGCTGGAAATGTTCTGGAAAATAATTTCAGGGAAAGAGTGGGAACCCTATATATTTTATGCCAATATTGCCACATTAAAATCTACTCTGTAATAAACTAGGAGTTAGTGTACAAATTTTTAAAGGTAAATACTTTTGTCAAAAAAAAAAAGATTTATAGACTCCTACATAGTCCTCTACTAAGTTATGAGCCTGTGCAGCAGAACTTATATTATTTATAGTGTCCAATGTGGCACAGACATCTAATAAAACAGAAATAAAACACACTGCAACACTGAAAAGTTTTGCAGTTTCAGTTGGAGGTACCGATAAAATTTAAATTAAAATAAAAGGACATAGAGTCGCAGAAAAAAAGATCAAAAGTAATCAGAAACAATGGTTATGTAATCAAGTACTAACTCCTGTGTGTATCATGTGACTAAAACAGACTGAAAAAAAAAAAAGAAATACCCAAAAGCACTGTTTTTGTCAGTGTAATGACTTAACTATTGATGTAAGAACTTACGTGATTTTGGTTATTATCAACAAAAAACATAAAAAATGGATAGATATCAGCTCTGAAATTAAACCATTATCAGCTATATTTGTTGTTATCATTATATTTGTCCAAACAAATGTACCTTTAGTTGTACCAGGCATTAAAATGAAAGAGAAATTAAAGAAAACATACGGTGGTCTGATCATTTTTTTCCACGACTGTATAGTGTCATTTAATATTTGTAGCTGTTGCGTGTCTCTGAGTTTTATGTCTGTTCATAATTTCATCAGAAATAGACATAATTGTTTAGGAAATGCTGACAGCTATATAACAGCATTTTAATAACCAGACATTTGCTTCATAAAAGTGACAAATTCTTGCCTGGATTCCCTGGAAAAAAAAGAGAAGACATCATATCTAAGCAGGGTCAAAGGTTTTTTTATCATTACGCTAAAGCTGTTCACGCAATTATCTCCATGCATCTGTTCTTAGGTATACTTTCTGTGCTTAGAGTTGAAAATATCTGCACATATGGCAAACACTTAACAGTATAATGTCTTTCTGAAAGCAGACGACCCATATGATCTAATAAAACACACAGCTGAAGGTAGTGATCAAAATATATGTCTCCTCTGGGACTTCAGATCCCCCAGTGGCTTGTGTGTTAGCAATTTGTTAAAATGATAAAAATAGAAGTGTGGATTGTATAAAATTTATAACCTGAAAATATTATCTTGACTCCTCTATCCAAGGTCAGAGTAACAGAGTGCCTGGAGCCTTCTGTGGACGCGAGCAGACAAATAATCAACTCACAGACTCTCATTCACCCACTGGAAACGCTAAACTTTTAATGTGTTAACATCATTTGTTATTTATTATTGACATTACTCCAATCCTGATTAAGTTCTTTTAATAGGTTTCCATGACAACACACAGCCGGTCTGCTAAAATGTTGATGTAAAACTGGTATAAAACCACTCAAAAGGAGAAAGGAGTAGTCAGTTAGAAGACTAGAGCAACTTAAACAGACAGTAAATGGACATTTCCATGAATGGATTGAATGTGTATTTGCATTGGAACAGACACTGTTGTCAATAAAGTTGGAATAATTTCATTTTCTACTTATACACATTAGTAATCACCAGGTGCAATGATTGCATACTGAGTTCCAGTTTTACGTATAAATCACAGTGTAACAATAATTTCATGAAAAGAAAATTATTTGTTTTTCCAGATTTATGGTAAAGCCTCTGCAAAACTTGAAAAAAAGTCTAGAATTTCACAAAGATGTTTGACTGTTCACCTGAGATGGTTTTTGCCTTTATCTATAAAGACTTAACATGCATAAGAGGAAACAGAAACACCTTTTTTGAGTGAATTCTGGCATAGTGAACATAGTTAACTCATGATACTAACCAACTCTTTGCATCCCAGTTTTTCTGTAAAAATACAGTCACAGGATTAATCAGACCACCCTATGTTTTCTTCAGTTTCTTGCCCATTTTAATGCCTGGTAACACTTAAGGTACATTTGTTTGGACAAATATAATGATAACAACAAATGTAGCTCATAAGAGTTTCATTTAAGAGCTGAAAACTATCCATTTTCCATGGTTTTCTTGATAATAACCAAAATCACATCAGTTCTTACATCAATATTTATGGCATTGTACTGACAAAAACAGTGCTTTTAGACATTCCATGTTTTCTTTTCTACCTGTTTAAGTCACATAATACAAACAGGAGTTCGCACTTGATTGCATAACCATTGTTTTTGATGGCTTTGAATGGTCTAATAATTTTTTCTGTGACTATATCTAGGAGTACAACAGGTAGTGTGGACTGATGAGGAAACTGAATGAATGTTTTGTCAATGAAAGAAAACATTACAGAAACATGTAACATAACCTACAATGGCATCATTGGATGACATAATGTAGCTGAGATTATTTTTTTCCAAACTAATTTGCTGAAATGCATGGGACAAGTTCATGTCATAAAACAGCTCAGTTGGAGTTGTCATTGATGGGTTTAAAAAAAACCATTACTATAACTTTATGAAACAGTGTCTAATTAACTTTACAGACTGTAACCTAGAGTTTAGCATTAATTCCCCTCCAACCCTTGGCAGCTCCAGCAGCTTCACCCTTTTATCCAAATACAGTCACTCTCAGTTTCAAAAACCCAACATGGCAGCTAGGGATGGGAATTGATAAGAATTTGATGAAATCCAATTCTATTATTGATTTTGCCTATCAATCCAGTTCCTTATCGACTCTCTTATTAATTCTCATTGGGTGCAGGAATAAAAGATACAAACAGATTTGTTTGCATTAACTGTCCTTTACATTTCCCTCTCTGCACAAAAAACACAACATATGCATTATGCACAAATAATCATAACAGATGACATCAGGCCCAGTTCAGGGGAGGGGGCAGGTCACACCATACAACTGTACAAAGTGAAAGTGAAACTTTTGACACTTTATTAACTCCTCTTTGTCTCCCACTGTTGTGCACCTCATTTTTATTTTCACTTCATTTGTTGCCCCCCCCCCGAATCGGGCTCCGATGACGCCCTAGTCTTTGCTATCCTGCTAGATTCACAAGCGTCGCTAAGTAGCATATCAAACATGTGACATTCCTGCAAATGAATGTCATGCTGTGTGGACAAATGTCTGAGCATATTGAAGGTATTTCCCCCTTTTGAGGAACGAAAGCGTTGACAGTGTTACTAGTGGCCTGGTGTCGTCTTTTTGTGTGAAATATAGTCATACTTGGGAGCATTTCTGGCTTGATGCCGTGTTAGCTACATTACAAACCAAAATGATGCAGTGTACATGTGACATCATCACACATGCACAACGAAAGTGGAATTGATAAACAGAATCGTTAAACGGGCAGACAAACGATTCCAAGAAATCGAGCTACTAGGAACCAGTTCTCAAAAAGAACAAGATCCCCATCCCTAATGGCAACAACCAAATTGCAAACTACTGACTCTGCAACGTTCATCCATTCACTAATTATACATGCTAGCACTGACTGGTTTATTTCTCTGTATTTAACAGAGTTAAAATCATACACGGACTGATCTTCATTGTTGCCAAAGCAAACTTTATTTTTGCATTTGTAGAGTCGTATAACTCTTGCAGGATGACATCAGCACAAGGGCACATGTTCACAGCATCCTGAATAACTCTGCAAAGCACAGTATAAGACAAATATGCAAATATGCTACAGACTGGTTGACATATACACACAGCTAGTGAAGAATGAAACTAAAAACATATGCTGTGTGATTTTTATTTCACAAAACCCTGCTCTGTGTTTATTTGTATTACATGCAGACTAACTCTGCATCACTTCTTATCTTTTTTCTTTCCCATCAGTGTGTGTAAACATATTTCTCATCTGTTTCTTGTCTGTTTTCCTTTCATTTTATCCATGAGTGCATGCTTGTTTTCTTCTCTCCTTCTCTCTAGGTCTCTGTGTGCACATTCACCAGTCCTGACCTAGAAACATGTTAGCACTGTTTGGTTTAAACCTGATGAATAAGTGAGCTGAATGAGCATCAGTGCTCCCAAGACAACTGGACGATACAGTACTAGCGCACCTCTCAGCAAATCAGATTTTCTATATACCTAGTATCAATCCCACATGATACAATTACGAATCTTTTTTTCCCCGAAAGCAATAAAACATTATTAGGTGTTAATTTTGAGTAGAACATCAGTAAGTTGTCTGCAGGCTAAGAAAGATTCACAAATTCCTGAAATCTAATGGTTTCATACCTTCCTCTTACACATAATATAATAGCAAAGCAAAAGAACAACGGTTGAAAATAACTTAACTTTTTTATTGATTCATGTTTATTAGAAGCTCAGGAACGTTCCTCCTTTCTCAGACTGGTTAAACAACAGTTACCAAGGACAAACTATCTTTATTCTCCACTGTGAGACCCTGTGGGAAGAACACACATTGACAAATAAGAACAGACATCTGGCTGGCGTAAAGCTGTGGACAAACTGGCTGACAAATGTATAAACAGGACGCAAAGTGACACAGCTTTCTGGTCCATCCTGGTGGTTAATGAGTTTAGGCTCCATTGCGGGGGCCACTATCTACACTTTGGAGAAGTTGCGCTGTTTAGAAAACCAATAAGGACTGCAGAAGTGAATTGATTTTTGGGTCACAGACTGAAGGACAGAGGAAGGAATTAAAATTCTTATGAAATGGGAATGTGTCAAAAGTGTCAAACTCAGGTTGACACAAACCTATGACGGGGCAGAAGTCCTACAGGAGCAGTTAGACACGTCTAATCTGTGGTCGAGATCAGATGTGACTGGGGAAAGTAAATAAGCAATGTGCACTTGGCAAGTGACACACACTTAAGAATATTTACAACAATGCTCAGCCACCTTTCCTTGGGCCTATTAAAATTAATTAAACATTAGTGCCTATAAGAGAGGTGATGATATGTTGTATAATGTATCCATTAATTTAAGATTTGCAACCGGTGATAGTACAAAAAGTCAGCATTAAGGAGATATTTGTATAAAGAATAAAATCTCAAAGTCTCCAGTGTGTGTGTGTGTGTGTGTGTTGTATGCATACATAGGTGTGTGTGTGTGTGTGTGTGTGTGTGTGCGTGTGTGTGTAAGGAATTATTCTGTCGCAGCCCAGAGAGTCTTTATGTAATAGAAGTCAAACACCAGAAGTGCATTACTTCTACTAACATTCACCACTGTTTCAAAAGCACAAACCTCCTGCTGAATGGCATCATAAATACCTAGAACATAAATTATGCAGCAGTCTCCTAAATAGTTTCTGTTTCCACTACATGACAAACTGTTTGCTTAACAAAAGACAAACATTCCTACTCTCTCAAAACTCTGCACTGCCCAAACTCAGCCCACATACACATAGACGTAGACAAACATACAAGACAAACAAATGCTTCCTCACCACATCTATAATCTGCAGCAGTGTGAGGCCCAGCTCCACCAGGATGGGGGCTGAATCATTGACTACAGGTCTCTCCAGGCGGTTGTAGTTAGCCAGTAGGTCCTTGTAAAGCTTCCTCTGGTGCTCCCCCTGGAGGGATCCTGAGGGAAAAAGAGCAAGAGGATTTGTTTTGTGTGATGGATGTTATTTTAAAACTTTCAAGGTGAAAACTAGACACAACAGAATGTTTGATGAAACAGCAGCCCCAGGGGAGGATGGCTCAAACCTCCCTAATGCAGGCAAAAGACCAAGATTCAAGCTGTAGGTGCATCAGAATCCAGTGTTCATTGAATGCATAAAGTATACCAATAGTCACATACAACTGATAATGATGGTTAAAAAAAGGTTATATAAAAACCTGAATCTGTGGCCATGCAGTGTCTTTGCTGCCACTGACTTAAATACGCTTCATTCTCCACAGAGACGTCGGTTCCATTGGCTAATGAAGACTGTATGATGGAGTAGGACCCACCCTTCTCGTCAATACAAATAGTCTGTGAAGGTCACTCTGTGATTTACAGACATCGAGAGCAGTATTTTGATTTGCATTTTTAAATCATAAATCTAATGCTGAATGTATTCTGTTCCAGAAAAGGATTTTTTTTTTTTTTTTCAAATGCTCTCAATTCTTTGGCTTGAGCTACCCTTTTTCTGCAAATTGTTCCTTGGATCATATTCTTGTGTACTAAAGCTGAATTCTAATCCAGAAAGTAACTTTAATGGTCTTTGTAACCTTTTACCCTTGGTGTGTTGGCACTAACACTACAGGGAGATGATAATATACCAGGTACAGTCAGAAACAGGTTACAGTGTCCTCATACTGTATTCAATGTGGGTTACGTAGTGATTCCTATAGTCGTCTATGGATAATACAAAAGAGAAAGGTCATTTGTTGAGCTGAAAGTTTCATTAAATAGCTGTTACATAAACATGTGCTGACGCCTGCATGCACCTTAAGACTGCAACGCACACACAAACAGTGACAGTTTGGGAGTTGGGTAGTCTTACAGTCCAGGGTGATTAGGATGATGTGTTTGTTGGCCCGACTCTCGTCACTATTATTGATCCTTGCTACCTCACCTTCCACACATATTTAGCACCACTCGTTTGTCCCAAAATAAAGGGAAACAGACACACATACAATCAAACCAAATTAACAAACCTATAATTAATGTGATGATAATAATATTAACTGTGTTCATTTCATTTCCATATTCAGTTCAGCAAGAAAATGTTGGAAAAGGAGCACTTCTTGGATTGAAAGGTGTTTTGTTTGAGGTGCTTTTTGGATTGGGACATGCATGTACTGAGGAAGCAACAAATAATCCCAACATCTACACTGTAACCAATTTCTTGTAAAATTTGCAGTTAATACCAGGCAAAAAAGTTGCCAATCAAGTGCTATAAAATTGTTTGTTAATTACTGTAAAAATAATTACAGTATATTACTGGATACAATATTGTGCATACATATTGCTGTCAATGTATTGTTGTTTTACATCAGAAATAACCATTAGTGTTTTTTTAAATTTTGACTGCTCCAGTTCTATTGTAGCTATGGTAATAACGTTAGCAGTGCTAACAGTGCTAACGAAGCCTGCACTATCGGAGGTATTTCTGAACAGGCTTAATGGATGCAGCTAGTACACTGCATGAAATGTGGGATTTACCAAAGTTACCCGTGATGAGTAAATGTTTGGTAAATGTGATTATAACAT
>JAPTGZ010000002.1:22602600-22615402 GCA_029814645.1 Fowleria isostigma
ACATTTATTTACTTAGATGGGATGCATGGGTTAGCTGGTATGGCTCAAATAGCTTGTTCCCTTTAAAAAGTTTGAAGGACTTCTCCATCGTTTGGATGGGAGCTGGTGAGAAATTTTGGAAAATTGCATGCATCATACAAAATGCAGTCCAAATATAGCTAGAGTAGCTAGTTCTCTGGCTGATCTCTTAATTCTGTGGCAGCCAGTCGTTGATGTGACCCTGTCATGCAATAGACTGAGACTGATGGGATACTATGTGTTCGGCTGCTGCCACTGCTGCCTCTCCATATTTATACATGGACTCCATCCGCTCCATAATCCGCATGTCACAAGATCCACGCAGCACATATGGACTAACGTAAACTGCACGCACATACACACACACACACACACACACACATTCTGTTGGTGTTTCACTCTATGTTTCTGAGTCTCACATCTCCAGGTGCAGGCAGGGATTAAATGTGATTGGTTGAGTTGTTTGGAGCCACAGGGCAGCCCGATTCAAAGCCACAGTCAGACTGCAATCTGACTGGAGGGGAAAGGGGGCTACATGTTGTGTCTTCACGGCTCTGAACCGAATGTGTGTGTGTAGCATTGCTGACAGGCACGCTCCGACTCACCCGTGACCTTTGATAGAGAAAGGGGAAAGAGGGATAAGTCAGAGGAGGAAGAAGCTTCAAAGAAAATGCTTTGCTTTTGCTTTGGGAAATGAGTTTGGGCCTCTAAGAGTTTTACTTACCAAACCTGCACCTAAGCGTAGTGTCTTCAACATTTTGTAAAAACAGGTCACATTTTTCTCATTAACAGTTCCTCAGAAATCCACTGCTCCAATTGTCATTAAAAATACTTTTTTATTTTTTAAATTTCAAATATGGTTCTTCTTCTCATTTTTAAAGTTTGCAAGGTCACAAATGGATTTCTGACTGATTCTCATTTAATTAATGTTGGAACATTTTTTTATTCAATTCCTATTCTTTTATACATGAAAGAAATTCTCAAATAATTAATATTTTAAATTCTATGTTGATCCCTCTGTCACTGTAACATTACAATGTTAAGTAGTACAGTAATGGTAGGTAGGTAGATACGTAGGTAGGTAGGTAGGTAGGTAGGTAGATAGACTCTTACTATAACATACATTTAATGAAACAGGTGCATAGATACGTTGAGAAAGGACAGAGTCAAACACTGGGAGGATAGAAGTTGTTCAAGTTCAATGAGACTAATCCATTTATTTTCTGGATATTGGATTTTTTTAAAGCCCCAGTGGTTCACCTTATCATGGCGGCCAGGGCTCAATTCTGACCTCAGGCCATTTGCTATGTGACATTCCAACTCTCTCTCTTTTTCTTCATTTCCCATTTCTTTCCACTTAGTCGATCAAATAATGGCAAACCCCCCCAAAAAACTCTTTTAAAACACCACAAAGCAAAGTTAAGATGCATGTTCAACTGAGATGAGTAAAAAAAGAAAACACAAACCAGTGAGCACAAACTCCCACATTTTGAACCCATATGTTATTTATTTCTAGAAATGAATAAAGACAGTATGGCCATTTACAATTTGTACAAGTTCAATCTACATTGTGCATTTCAAAGTGTTTTTTTATTTTTTGTGACTTTGATAATGTGAATTCATGAGAGGATGAATAATTATACTGTGACCACATGTGGACAGCACATCATTATCATAATGAGTGGACAGTTGTAGCCAGCATCTTTCCCAGAAGCCATGCATAACAACAAGAAAACTACTGTGAAGAAATAGTGGCAGGCATTCAATGACCTTTAAACCACAGTCACACATATCATCACCAGCTGATTAAAGGCTGTGTCTCAAAATTGCAATGTCCTGACTTACCATGACAAACTCCACAATCTGAAATATATTCAGAATATTCAGCCTCGTCGTTGTTCAGACTAATCATTTAAGAGGCTTTATCTATCATAACAATACTTAAATATTACCTGATAATATTGAACATTGTATAAGATTGTACAGTGGTGTTAGCTGAGTGGACGTTTTTATTCAAATCCACAAAATAGAAAAGCAGAGACACAATAGCATGGCACAGTAGAGGACAAAAACATGGAAATGTAAGAAATTGAGGGCAGATGTCAAATTACTTGTGAAAAAAAAACCCAGCAACAGGGGCCAGCCGACTGAATAACAGCAGTGTGTGGATGTTGATTATGGGAAAAGAAGGGAAAAATGGGGAAATGTGGGTAAGTCATACAAGGAGACGGAGCTGAGGGCTAATGGTGATGTCTGATGATGGAGTCCCAGAGAAGAACAAGAGACAGAAAAGGGACAAACAGGAGGGAGGAAAAGATGGTACAGTGTTTGAAGTGAAAGAAGCTGCAGGAGGGATAATTCCCATAGTCATTCAAGTGGGTTACAGAGACAGACTGAAAGAGACAGAAAGGAAGAAAAGGAGCACCGACAAATCCAAGCACCTCATTTGAGGAAGCTGATGAGTGGCTGAAGGAAGAGTCCCAGAGTTCCCAGCACACACACTGTCACAAACACCCACAGGAAGATCCTGTCGATGACCATGGCCACGTACTTCCAGTCATCCTCCACCTGGAAGAGGAGGAGAGAAAAGATGCAATAACACTTATGCAATCACACTGTGCTTCCACTGCAGGATTAATAATTTAAAAAATAAATAAATAAGAGTAAAATAAAACAAGCTGCAAAAAAAAAAAAAAACATTACCTTGAATAAAAATATAAAGGAAAGATTTAGTTCAGGGGTCTCAAACATGTAGCCCAGGTACCAAATCCAGCCCACCAAAGGGTCCAGCCCAGCCCGCAGGATGAATTAGTAAAATCCAAAAATTACACTGAAAATATTAACAATCAAGGATGTTAAAATAATTTTGGGTCAGTTCAATTTAAAGTGGTTCACACCAGTAAAATATTATCATAATAAACTATAAATCATGAAACTCACAAATTTTGGTCTTTGTTTTTGTGTTAAAAGTAAAGTTACACAAAAATGTTTACTTTTACAGACTAGGCTTGTACAAAAATGTGAATTAAGTGCAATTTTAACAATATTCTGCCTGTTATTAAATGTTTTGTGTATGTATAGATCCATTTTGATCTGTAAGTTGTAGCAAATATGAGAAGTTAAAAGCAGCAAAATATTGACATGACTTGTTAAAATCACACTTTTTTTCTTGATAAATTTCATTTTGTTCATGGTTGTTCATGTTTTTCACATGTTTTTAAAGGACAGTTTATAGATGTAAAGATTTTGATAATATTACTAAACTTTTTTCACTCTAAAACAAAGAAGTTAGACATGCAAATTTTGGAATTGACATATTTCTATATTATTATGTTACTTTAATTATCCGGCCCTTTTCAGGTCATACTGAGCTGTATGAGACCCCTGAACCAACATGAGTTTGAACCCCTGATTTAGTTCAATCGAATACTGGATGTATCTGTCCTGACATGAAAATGTGTTGAATGCACTCTCCGTTAAAAGCATTTATGGCCAAAAACATGTTTTTTGAGGTCACAGTCTTGACCTTTTACCTTTGACATTTGACCCCATAAATTAGGTTAATCAATCAGGGTTCCTACATGTTTCTATAAGTTAAATTTGAGACTTTTTAAAACCTTTTTAAGACTACTTAGAACATAATTCAAAGCCCATTTCACAGCCATACTGGCAAAAATTTGTAATTAATATAATTTAGGAAAATGTATTTATTAACCCCAAAGCCTTGATTCCCACCATTCAGTCATTTCTCACCAGGGGCTGCAACGTCAACGATAGCTGGTTCTTAATTTGAGTATAAATTGTTGGGTTGTAATGGGTAAAACTGAGCCAACTAATGTTACTTCTTTTGCAACTTGAACATTTAACAAATAAATTTAAACACAATACAGCCAACAAAATTTATGAACCCTTATCCGACATTTATGTCAGTGAAATAAGACAAACGTCACAATTCTGCATCACAGGAGGGACAGGAAAAACACACTTCCCTCATTTAAACAGTGCGTGCCTTTGTGGTCACGTATTACGTCAGGACCTTTTTGCACATGTGGGTCACTTCAGTGTCGCATTCAGTTCATACTCAAAACTGATAGAAGTAACATTTAAAGTGTAATATGAACAAGCACACAAAAAAAATCAGATTTCACCAAAAAAATTTAATTGAGCTTTAAGACCTGCTGTCTGAACATAGCCTTAGTTTACCCTCAATGCTAATTGTTCATGATGCACAAGAATAAAATGGCTGTGCAATAAAAACCTTAAAATGGGTTGAATAAAACTGTTCACTCTTTGCTGATTTTACTCTGTGGTAATTGTGAAATTTCCACCACATTTTCACTGTTTCAGAGTTAAATGGCTATGCATGGGGACATTTTTGTTTCTGGGTTTGTCGATGTGTATTGTGCGTTCATTGTTTCATCTGGTCAGGTGTGGACAATTGGATCATGACAGCAGAGACTACCATGCTATTGTGTGTCTAAAGAAGAGACAGTATCACTATTCTGCATGCATCAAAAACAAAGGTCGCAGCTTTGCTAAGAAAAGACAGAGCTGAAGCAACAAACATATCAGGACCATCCAGAATGTGAAAGAAGCGTACACAAAGCCCCCCCCCATCTGCACCAACCAAGCAGCTTTACACTCCTTTTATAGCTCCATGTAAACAGTTGCAGCTTTGTTTGGAAAGCTAGGTGGGAATACACACACTGTACCGAGATCATGTGTATTTGTATGGCCTTGTAAGTGTATGTGTGTTGCCCTTATTATGAAAAACACACCAAATACATGTAGAGACAAAACCTGATGAATTCTCTTGTTTTAAAACTGTATTACTTCTTAATCACTAACATTTAAGAACATAAATGTCTCTTGATGCAATAAGGAAAATTATTTATACATCTATGAGAAGAAGAAAGCATTTTTACACGGATCAGTAAAAGAAAACATGCCTTCTATCAATGAGGTCATGTTTTCAGCCATGTTTATCTGTTGGTTTGTTTGACTGTTTGCAGGATTACACAAAACACACTGCACCAATTTTCATGAAACACAGTGGAAATGTAGAGCGTGGGCCAACAAAGAACCTTGTTGATTTTGGAACAGATACAGAAAAATGTGGAGAGCCATTACTTCTGTTCTATAACTGTTTCTAATATTGTGGGATAAGAAGCTTGTCTTGATTCTGAGTACAGTGAGGACTTAATGGAACTTTACACTCTACTGAGTATCTGTAGTTTCATCATAATTATAACTCACATTCTGCTGTAAAGGGAAGATGTTTCCTAATGCTGTACTTTAAGTAATTGGATAAATGTGAGTGTAAAATATATTTTGATCTCTCGATGGTTGGGTCGGGAACTCAGTTCTGCACCTCAATTTCTTGTTTCTATTTTAAAATGGATAGAAAAAAGTAAAATTTCAGTGTTCCCTTAACATTCACACTCAAAGTAAACAGTATTTACCAGTGTTATGTGATCCATAGACTTGAGAAATAAAAAAAATTTTTAATACATATAAATCAGTCATGAGCAGTAAATTTAACAGCTTGTTTGGTAGAAACTACTTTAGTGAGGAGGAGTGTTTCCCACACACAGACTTTATTTATATGTTTATTAGGTATATTAAAGGCTGCCAAAGAGTAATTGGTGTTGGTCCAAGAGAATGACACCATCTGTGATCGATTACTTTAAAACCTCACCCAATCCCTGCAGCATCTCACCTGCTATCAGCAAATAAGCACCTTGTCCTGAGGCAAGTTCAACCATCAAAACAAACAAATGACCTACAGATCATTTCCACATTTCTGTTTGTGTGTCTTTGTAAAATGAAGTCCCTATTATTATTATTTTTTTTGTTATGCATGCCAGCTAATGTCTAAAGAGGCAGGTCCTGTCTACTCCATCCAGAAATGTATGAAAACCAAGAACAAAAACTGATTCTTGGTTTTATGTTATCATGCTTAACTTAAAACCCTAATTATTACCCCACCCCCCAAAGGGGAGGCAAGGGGTATTGGTTTTGGGTTGGTTTCTTTGTTTCTTTGTTAACACTCTAATGGGTGAAATTTTAAATGTCAGTTGGTTGAATTCATACCAAATTAGGCTTATCGATTACCAGTAACCCAGAATAGATGCGATTACATTTTGGGAACAGTAGGTCAAAGTTCAAATTTTTAATGCATTTTTTATTTTTTATTTTTCCCCCATTTAGTTATAATGGGTGAAATTTCAAATGTCTGTAGCAGCCAAAATATTGGTTAAATTCATACAAAATGGGGTTTAGAGATTGCCAATGACCAGTGTTGGGCAGTAACGCGTTACTGTAACGCTGTTACTCTTGTCAGTAACTAATACTGTAACGCGTTACACTTTAAATAAACTACCTCCATTACCGTTACCATATGGTACTTTTAGCCGTTACTAGCTAAATTGATCAATTTTGGTGTGCAAGGCGTCTAGCCTGCTGAAAATAAAGATGAAGAGGAAGCAGTGCACTACTTCCGTTTACAGCAGTGATGCATTGTGGGTGTTGATGGGTTTTTTATGATTGTGTAGTCATAGCAAATCAAAGCGAGAGCAAGACTAGTTTCTCAACTTGGAAATACACTCACTATTTCACATTAGTCGAGCACAAAGAGATGAACAGTCTAGTCAAGTGTTAAAGCTCCTGTCTACTGCAACAAACACCAACGCATCCACGAAGCTAGCTGAGGCTAACCGGCATCTGTCATCATCATTTAACATGGGAAATGAGGCAAGTGTCGCCACCCAAACAACAGCGGTTAGATTTAACAGGACTGTTAGCCAGGGACAGATGAACAAATCCACCACACGTTTTATTGTTGACAACATGCAGTCAGTTTCTACTGTGGAATCACCTACTTTCAGGAACTAATTGGCTTAATAGCATGTCCAAGTGGCACACGGCAAATGGACTAAAAATGTTTACAACTACTTGGATAAAGAGTATTCACAATGGAAGCCAAGCTTAAGGACACCAATGGGTGTATTTTTAAGAATGTTCTTTTAAAAAAAAGTAACACAAAAGTTACTTCTAACAGTAACGCATTACTTTCTGGTGCAAGTAATCAACAAAGTAACTGAATTAATTTTTAAATAAAGTAACTAGTAACGGTAACTAGTTAGTTTTTTGCAGTAACTAGCACAACACTGCTAGTGACTCTGAACAGATGCCTTTACATTTTGGGAAAAGTAGGTCAAAGTTCACATTTTTTATAAATTTCTCATTTCTATCCATTAATGGGTGAAATTTCAAATGTCTTTAAAACATCAATTTTGTTTCAATTTCCCTCAAACTTGGTAAATATATAGAGGCAATTGATATGTTGACATCACCACATATATAGACATGATGACATCAGCTGGATCCATGCCAAAATAAGATATATAGATGCAAGGGGCGGGGTTTGTTGTGCCTGGCACCACTTGTTTTAATGTGTTTTCAACTTTAAAAATTAGACTTTTTATCTGACAACATAGACTATAAATGCAATGACGTACCTCTTTGGCTTTGTTGCGTGTCCTCATATTCTCTGCTATGTACTTCACGCTTTCTATGGCCTGTTTGATCTCTGGCGACACCACAGAAAACGCAACAACCGCGTTGACAGGCGATGGTGCATTCAGGGTCCGCGATAGCTTGGGCATCTCCGGTTCCTGAGGCGCCTGGGTCTGGGGTGTCTGGGGAGGAGGAGGAGGAGGAAGAGGTGGAGGAGGTGGAGGAGGAGGGGGAGGGGGCACCATCGGAGGAGGAACAGGAGTGGGTACCTCCTTGCCTCTATAAGGGCACCTCCTGTTCATTTCCCGGTTCATGTCACGGTTTATCTCGCCGTACTCCACACAATTCATGGAGCCACCAGCAGAAGTAGCCCCTCCTCCTCCAGTGCCACCATCCAGCGGTGGACACGCTACACCTCCAGTGATACCTCCAATGCTTACACTTCCTGATCCGCTTCCTGATCCTATACTGTTCTTCCGTTTCTTGTTTGCTCCAACACTCAGTGGTCCGCCGCCTCCGCTCATCCCACCACCGATACTAGCAGATGAGGAGCAGCCCTGGTCGATGGGCCGCCTCATCAACATCACTCTGGGCAGGACTCCAAGGAACACAGCCCTCACCCACTCTGGCATGGTGTGAGTCATGGGGGTGCGATAGTGGACGTTCAGCACAAAGACAGTGATGACAATACTGAGAGTGACAAAAATCATGGTGAAGAGGAGATACTCCCCGATCAGAGGGATGACGAGAGAAGTTGAAGGGATTGTCTCGGTGATGACGAGCAGGAACACAGTGAGGGAGAGAAGGACTGAGATACAAAGGGTGACCTTCTCTCCACAGTCTGAGGGGAGGTAGAAAACCAAAACTGTGAGAAAGGAGATGAGGAGACAGGGGATGATCAGGTTGATTGTGTAGAACAGAGGCAGGCGACGGATGTAGAAGGAGTAGGTGATGTCTGGGTAGATCTCCTCGCAGCAGTTGTACTTGATGTCATGTTTGTATCCAGGCGCATCAATGATCTCCCACTCTCCACTTTCCCAGAAGTCTTTCAGGTTCACCTAGTGGGGTGCAGTAATGGATGTTTAAGTTATAATCGTTCCTTTTTTTTTTTTCATGTAAATTCAAAGAAATATTCACTGTCACCTGTCCTGATACCTTTTTTGTAACAATCACGGAATAAATAATCAGACCATCAAAAGTCATTAAAAACAATGGTTATGCAATCAAGAACAAACTCCTGTGTATCATGTGACTAAAACAGACAGAAAAGAAATCATGGAATGTCTAAGAGTACTGTTTTTGTCAGTACAATGTCATAGCTTTTGATGTAAAAACATGTGATTTTGGTTATTATTAAGAAAATCATAGAAAATGAATAGATATCAGCTCTGAAATTAAAGTATTATAAGCTATTTTTGTTATCATTATATTTGTCCTAATAAATGTACCTTTAGTTGGAACAGGCATTAAAATAAACAAGAAATTGAAGAAAACATATGGTGGTCTAATAATTTTTTCCATGACTGTCGATTGACGCATAAGATTCCATTATGTTCATGTTTATTTGAAGTTTGTGTCTGTTTTGTTGATGTTAAGCCACTAATATATATTTAATAGCTGCAGGTGATGCATGATGTTTTTGGAAAAATTTGAAACTTCCTCAAACTTGTATCGATTTCCTTTGTCCTGATAACTGTCTGTACACTGATTTATGTGTATATTACTATGCCTGTCTTCTGCTGCTCTATAACAGCAATACTGTGCAGCACTAAGCACCATTATAGTGGAAATGAGCCAGATAACATCTACACAAATGTCTTGTAAGAACATGAGCATACGCAAATCTTATATGTTGAACCTTAAATATTTTTTAACATAAACTGCCAGTTATTCTATTGCAATGAACTGGCAAAATGTTAATATATGTCATCGTTTTAAATGTAAAACTTTAATACATTATCTTGCCCATAAACACAATTTTCCTCCTGAGGCAGATTTTAAACAGCAATGGTGCTTAAGAAACAATTCCCATGAACTACTTTTCAACATCCTTTTCTATTACATCTTGCATTACAAACTGCATGAAACAAAAGTTTTTTTTGAGAAGTATTTAAAAACTGTTTTCCACTACAACCTTGTTGTTTTTGACAGAATGAAAGACAATATAAGCCCATAAATGCTTATGTTAACATTTGCCATTTGTAAATTGTAACACTTCACTACTATAAGTTTAATTTCAAAGTCTTTCATAGATTTATGGTCAAGTAGAAAATATGATTAAGTAGAAAAGTATTTATACTGCTCATTTATATTTATATACTTTCTGGTGTTAATAAAAGATTTGCCAAAAAGCACATAAATAGATTAATTACATGTCCTAATTCTGTAAATGTGAATGGATCCCTCTCCTGTGATCTTGGTCTAACTCACCTTTGAGCCAATTAGAACCAGATCTATCTTGGCTTTGTCATACGTCCAGGAGCCAAACTTCATGGAGCAGTTCTGGTAATCAAAGGGGAAGTAGGTGATGTCCATGGGACAGGAGGATTTAAAAATAGCTGGAGGAATCCAAGTGATGGTGCCATCAAACTTCAACAGCGCCTTGGTCTTGTCCTCCACCAAAAAATCGCCCACAGCACTGAGAGAGAGGGTGGAGTACACACTCATGACTTTATTTAAAGGACATTATAGCATTTCAGTAAAATGGTCACACAATGGTAAGCATAAATGAGGCAAAAATAGCATAACAGAAAAAGAAAAATGGGCAGGAAGAATGGATTTTTGAAAACAGAACTCTAGACTCGGATTATAGGTGGATTTAGACCAAGAAATAAAGCACCTCGTATGACATTTTGCACAATCCTGAAGAAAGGCAAGAATATCTTTAGCTTTCTAAAACTCACTTGTTGTACAAAACAATGTCTGGCCTCCAAATCTTGTTAGATGGAACACGTATGAACTCAATCCCATCATATTCAACAGGGGCCCATCTCAGTTTGTAGTCGTTCCAGACCTGAAACACATCCGAAAAATCATCATATAAGCAAACAAACGCTATATATGGACACTGTGGGATCAGTGAAGACAACATATAGAGGCTGAAACATAACTCACATGTCTCAGCCACAGATTTGTTTCCATAATCTGATTCACTTCATCCTGAAACAACAAATGTCATAAAAAGAAGTGAAGCTTAGAAACATTTTACTATTTGTATCTGTCACTTGATTTTCTAATTCCTCTGCTCTTACCACTTTGACCAGCTGAGATATGGACACCTCAAACTCCACCGTGACGGGGTCAGACACATTCTCCACAGGTCGGATGAACTGGTTGTACCTCCTAAACAACCTCCGAAACAATCTGTCCTCCGCTTTGGATGAAAAACAACCTGATGAAACAGAGAATGGTTTGAATATGCAGGGAATTGTAATTCAGACCTGTGTACAGATATAAATTACAAACCAGTAGGAATAAATCAGAGAAAAGGAAAACAAGAATTTGTAAAATAATTTAAATGAAATGAGCCACAAATTGTTAGTGTGCTTTCTAGAAGGAATGTGGGCTGAAAGGTGTCATATTATATAAATAAGACATTTCAGTCGCATCTTTATGACCAGGAAAGCACTACTTAAGCAATTTCTAGTCACAGTTTTGTTATAAAAGTGTAATATGTAATAACTGTGTGCGCCTGTGTGTTTTGTGCCAGCAGTCAATTATTTGTTGCCATTAGCAAATTTCAATTTTAAACTAATGGTGACTACAATGAGCACTGAGGCACTTATGAATAAGAATTTTTGCTAACAAATTCTACCCAAATCCTCTAAATACAGTGAAAAACGCTGATATTATTGCTTGGCAGTTGGGGAAATATGCTAATTTTCTGTGCTACAGTTAACGCATTGGGTGATTGTGTGTTTTACTTAATATTATGCTGTGAAAAATGTCCGTAAAATTAACACCAAAAAGTTGTAGAACTGCAACATAAAAAAAAAATGTATGTGAAATTACACTGTAGTTGTTCATCTGAAAATATTTTTGTATTAATAATCAAATCAAATATAGCTGCAGTTTTTATGGGAAGAGTATGTTAAGAAAACCAGATTTGTATGTAGAAATTATGTATTTTTTCATTGTTTTGACAAAATAGAACTGTAAAAGACAATGCAGTGATGTTTAAATTGTAAGACCATCTTTTTGAAATAAAAGCTTATTTTCATGTTTTGGGCGGCTGAGGCACAGTTGGTAGAGCGGGTCATCCAATAATCGAAGGGTCGAATTCCGGGATTCGAATCCCGCCTCCAACTATCCATGTGTCGAAGTGTCCTTGGGCAAGACACTGAACCCTAAATTGCTCCCAGTGTGGCCTGGTAGCACCTTGCATGGCAGCAGTCGCCCACTGGTGTATGAGTGTGTGTGTGAATGGGTGAATGTGAGGCTTGTATTGCAAAGAGCTTTGGGTGCCATTAATGTACAGAAAGGGCTATATAAGTACCGACCATTTACCTATAAAAAAGTAAGTTTAACATTTTAAACATGTAAATATCATCAAAAATAAAAGTTAAATATACATGTTTAAAAGGTTAAATCTACATGTTACTCCATAAATATTTTCACTGAGGGTTGTATTTTTTAACAGTACCATTTTGGTAACCACAGCTGGTAGTTTTTTCTGTAAAACAACTGGAGGTTTTTTTTCATGTACATTGACAACAAGGCCCCCCCCCAAAAAAAAAAACTGCATCACAAAACAGTTCAGCGTCCTTTGCGTGTAGGCATCTGGACGTGTGTGCCTGTATTGAAGGTCATACTGTAGAGCCTCCAGTAACTGATGTCTGCAAAGACCCACGCCTGTCCGAGCAGAAAACGATGCCTCTCTTGGGGAAGCGTACACTTGCAGCACCACCACTTCAGAAACACAGCGCAAGTTAATTAAGCTGCAAATTCACCACCACAGAATGTGATCTGTCTTCATCTGCTCCCCTTCTGCATCTTATCGTTCCTTCATCATTCTCTCTCACATCTGTTTTCGGCGTAAATGAACACAGGTCTCAAAACCAGTTTAGCCACTTTTCTGTAGCTTCAGTCCAGCTTAGCTAGAAACACTGATAATCAATTCCATCACAGCAGCAAGAAAGCACACACACACACACACACACACACACACACGCACACACACACACACACACACACACTACTCAACAGCGATTCCAAACCCGCAAATTTGCACTTAGTGAGCTGTGTTAAACCCTTTTAGAGATGCTGC
>JAPTGZ010000002.1:22640413-22650939 GCA_029814645.1 Fowleria isostigma
TTTGATATAATAACCATCAACTTTAATCTGAGCTTTTATGAACATCTACATGATCAGTATATTACATTTAGGAAAATACATTATTTTCAATTTTTAAAAAAAAAATGCAAAACACTGAGGTTAATACTGTATTATAAATAAATGGTGATCAATCACTTAAGAGAAGTTAAAAATAAAGAAAAAAAAAACATTTTGGAACTGCCACAAAGGTCACACTGAATCCTTAAAACATGGTGGAAATCTTTTTATTCATGTCATTATTGTTAACATTATATGTAGCCTACATTTAGAGCCTCTCTTTTCAACAGAACATGTATGAAGTAGAACATCTTTGTATAATGTGCATATGTGCTGTAATATTAGGGTTCTCAATTGGAATAAACTGATTCTATGGAGACTAAGGACTGTAGAGACTTAAAGTTCATAGTTTTACTGTTAGTTTGATTTAGTTGATCAAACAAACTTTGATGGTTATTTCCACAGTTATACAATTTTATTGATTGATCATTTCTAAATTTTTCAGGGGTTGATATTGGCTCATTAGTTTTTAATTTGTATGGTCTCAAACTATCATAATTTTATCAGTGTTTAAAAATCCAGTCAGTTGATCTCTAGGCAGTGCCAAACAAGATGTCCAACACTGATAGTAAAACATGTCAAACTTCTTCGAGTTAAAGTGTAATAAATGAACAATAATAAAGGGATTTAAAGGGGTCATATTTTGCTAAACCCATTTTTATTAGTTTTTGGTTAATTTACTTGTGTATTTGGACCCAATAGTTCATTAAGTATGAATGTGAACCCTCCAGGTGTGGCAGGGCTATCTTTACATTCATTTTGACAAAAATTGAGTGGATTTCTACAACTCAAAGACCTGGAGGGGGGGTTAAGTGGCTCATTTGCCTTTAAAGGGCCAGCACTCAAAATGATCTTTTTGGTGTCATTACTCAGAAATAGGGTTGAAGCTGGACCTGTGGAGTTGAAAGAATAAAGAATTCAGACCCAAGAATAACATTTACAGTTTATGTAGACCACATGGAAATGTTTTAAAATGCATAATTACATTTAACAAAGCAAAATATCACTCCTTTAAATAAACAGATTTAAACACACTTGCGAGTGGCACAGTGGTGCAGGATTTAACACCGTCACTGCACAGCAAGAAGGTCCTGGGTTTGTTTCCAACACCAGCCAGTGAGGCCTTTCTGTGTGGAGTTTGCATGTTCTCTTCAGGTTCTCCAGGATTACTGGTCTAAATCTGTCCTAGGTCTCTCTGCTCAGGCTGGAGATGATCATGTGAGAGAGATTATACAGAAAAGCTTTTCATTTTATTTTAATATATTTTAATCGCTCAGTTGATATATGCTGCTGTGCACCACATGCACCCCACAGGCCTGACGTTATGTTGAATGTCACAGCTTTAACTTACTGTACAATCCTACACTGAGCACATCTCCATCTTTACCTCCAAGCCACTCCAACTGGATTCTATTTTTGTGTAAAACACCCCAATCCCACGGACTATGAGATCAGCATTTCCTCTGTTATAGGGACAAATCATTCGGTCCTGGATGGCAGGAGACAATACCTTCAGTAGCCCACTAATCGGACCCCCACTGGGAGTATGTGTGTGTGTCAGTGTGTGTTTTAGGTTCTTATCTGCATACACAGCCCTGTTCAGAGTCATATAAAAGCCCACACAGCCACTATGGGACCGAGAAAGAGAGAAAGGCAGATGGACAGTGTGAGGAAAGGAGGAAGGTGAGATTAGGATCCTTTTATCAGTTTGGGTTTTATCCCCAGACGGTAAAGTTAACCGCCCATAACTAGTAAGGACACAGAGGAGCTCTCCAACATTTGAGCAAAATCTGTTCTGCCGTGAGAGTATTGAAGCTGTCATCCCTTCACAGCACTGTCTCCTCGCTCCTTTTGGAATTCACCCAGTTCAAGGGCAAAGCAACAAAGCAGGCGGCTGAGGCAAATCTCTCCAGCTGAAAAGGATGACAGAGATGAACAGAAAAGGAGGAGTGAGGGAGTCCATCATTTATGTCCCACACAGACACATCCAGATCACTCAGAGTGTTCATCAGGTTACAGGATATGTGTGAAGCCAGTGTCTCACATGGTGACTGGAGCGTGACAATACAAAGGCACTTAGTGGTGTTCCCAAAGGGGGATCACCAGGGACCACATATGGGACAAACTCTCTACTGCCCTCTTCATGGTAAAAAGTAACAAGATCCTGTTTATAACAACAGCATTTCAATGAATAATATCAAAACATCCTGTTGTGCTGTAAACCGAAAACCTGTATGGCCAGTTTTTCATGAGAAAGGTTCTGATTTCTTGTTTTGAATAAACATAACACGGATCAGATGTTAATATACACCAAACCTGACATGAAAAAATGGCTCGTAGATAGTCAAACCTCATCAACATAATATTTAGAGAAAGACGTAACAGAATACCCCCATTGTTTGGCTGGTGAGATGATGAACTTCACTAACAACACTAACTTCTTCTAACAAAAACTGCATTAGCACTTTAAAGAATCTTATGTTATTCCACAAAGATATCCATTATGCTCCCATGGGTAAAGACACACTCCAAAGAACCTCCTTAATGTTTACCCTTTATGGAATGAAATTCAGGATTAAAATAACCCTTCACTTACATGTGTGGGAACAGAAAGAAGTTGTACTTAAAAGCATTTAACTCTTTTATTTATTTATTTTTTTGCTCTGTGTCCTCTGGGACCCACTCAAGGACCCCATACTAAAAAACAACCTGCTGTTTCAATATACGCAGGAGACAGGAAGCCTTACATGAACCAAAAAAGAACACACAGAGACAAAAAAAAAAAAAAATAGACTGGCAGCCAGCCAACAATCCAGCTGGGATTTAATGTTGCATGGACTAAATCAAAGCACCCGACAAATTTGATGTTTTGTTTTGTTTTTTTAATTTTACACATAAACTTCTGAAGTGCCTAAGGTGCAGGGTGACCTACAAGACAAAGACGAAACACTCAGTACTTACCACTCCAGATCACACTCCTAACCCTGACCTCTGACCTTTGTGTGGAGGAGACTCAAAGGCCTGTGTATGTGGAAGGTTCAGCTCTGAGGATATGACATGTGCTTGGATTAGTGAGCCTTCACTCAGGCTCCATCAGGGTCTACTCTTCCTAAACAGTGACTCCACAAGTTTGACAAGCAGGACTTAATAGGATTAATATTGGAGTTAATTTTCAGTGGCATTTGGAGCAGATAAGCATAAAACACCCTCTCTCTCATCTTCTTGAAAGCAAAAGTTTACAAAGGAGCAGCAGCAGACAGCACAGAAGGACGCAGAGTCGTATCTCATTTAAGATGGCATTGAACAGACTTTGTTTTCCAACCCATCCGCTCCTGTTTTACTGCGAGTCGTGCGCATTGGAAACTACTTGACAAAATGTATGCGTGGGTTACAGTGAATGTTCACAACAGCTGTGTCATTAAATACTTTGTACTGGTAGTCCTATGAAATACGGAATTTACTTAATTTAATCAGTTCAAATCATGATCTGTTGATGAAATTATCCCAAACGCTCATGTGGGTCTTTTCGTTTTCCTGCGCACAAACAGCGCAGTTCTCTATCAGAAGTGCTGTATGCGTCTCAGTGTATGTTGAGACGCATACAGATAACTTAAAAAGTTGTGCATCACATTGTCAATAAAGTGTTATCATTCCGAAACTGTCGCGCTGGACTTGTTTGCGCTGCGAGACCAGGACCGATCCACGGCGCGCACAGTCTTACCTTGCGCTGCGAGGAGCCCCAGCAGGAGGACGTGCGTCAGTTTCCCGGTGAAATTCATCGATGCATCGGCGCAGGATGATGTTTTCTCTGGATAAAGGATGGTGTTGATGGATGAAGTTCTTTTTTCTTTTTCCGAATCAACTACTGGCGTTCGTGGAGCCTCAGTATTGCAGTAACATATTTCTGTGCGCTCGTTGGAGAGGTCGGACTGGCGGTGCGCTCTCCCATGGGTAACTTGGGCACGTCCCGCCTTCTCCCTCCCTCCATCCCTCCGTGCGTCCTACACCCACCCACTCACCCACGGGCCAAAACCCGCGACCTGACTCACGGCTGTGACTCAGAGGTGATAAGTTTGTAATAATGAATTTTCTTCCCAAATTAGCTCATGTTCCCCGTGAAAATATCACTTTTTAACACGGGTTTTGTTTTTTTTTTATCCTTAATTTACCACAGTGCTTATTGCAAGTTCTAGGTGTTTTAATTGTTTCAGTGACGTTGCACATAAATAAATACAGACAGATAATGAGACACATGTAAACAGAGAGACGCACTAAACACACATTCACAGACACGTACAATGGAAGCGTGTATTTTCTGTGCAGTGCTGTAAATTACCTATTTAGTCACTTAATTTATTTTGCACGCACAACAATGCACACGCAGCTTAAAGCATTAGCTGCTCCATTATGGAGTCTTCAAGGCTGCAGAGTGGAGCCAATGCAAATAATGGAAAGCTATTAATGCATTGCAGAACTGCACTGAAATTATTCTGGAGCATGAAAGTCAAAACCAGAATATCTACTAAAGACGCTATAAAGAAAAATGGGTGATGTTATAAGAATGGGTCTCACGATGATATGAAGGTATTTAAATGACTGAAAGACTTCTTGGTTCATGCAATAATTTTATTAAGCTATAAGAAGCAAAATCCTCTTGGATAACTTTTTTATTTTTCTCTCAATATACCCATATTGTTATTCTGTCATCCTGACTTTCATGTTTTGTAAAGGTCAACCACAGCTACAGAGGGAGATATGTCATATACCAACAGATACAGGATGCTCTGAAATTGCTTTTAGTCGATTTTCACCTAAATATTTTATGAAACTCTTTAGATCTGTGCAGACACACAGTGAGACACATGTACAGATGTGTGTATTCAGCAGCCCTGACTTATTTTCATCTACCTTGCCATATTTTCTTTTCCCAAGTCAGTAAAATGTCAGGTGCCATTATATCCACTTCATACATGTAGGTCATACTGTATGTACAGACACATGTTAGACCTGTGTCCACTCTGACATGCATGCACACGAAGAGTGTTGAACATAATAGATAAAGACAAAACTATGTCATTTCTTCTTCCACAGTATAGAAAATGACATGTTGTTTCGTGTCAGTATACAAAAACAACCATCAAATTCTTCAGGTAAATACATTTTCTTTATTGATGCAACTGTTTTATCAGAATATGTGTTTTAATATGTGTTGTAAAATGTAAAGTAAAAGTACAAAAAGTCTAAGCAGCCACTAGGTTGGGTGCCAAGAGGCTGATATGTCAATTTTAAGCTCAATTATTTTTGACGTTGGGAAGTGAAGTCAGCTGATGTTGTTGTGCAGGTTTGAAAGAAGAAACATTTTGGTGATTAAATGCCTGTTGCGGGCTGGTAGGAGCCTCTACAAGAAGAAAAAGACAGAGGAAAGAATGAAGACAGTCAGGTAAAAAGAGATTTTGTTGGAGAGAGAGAGAGAGAGAGAGAGAGAGAGAGAGAGAGAGGACAGTATGTAATGGATGAAGGTAAAGGGACATCTAATAGAGAGACAGAGAGAGAGACTTTGATCAGCTGACCATGAAATACTGAAAAAGTTCATTTGTGATACAGTGAGGGAGTGTCTAAGATAGAACAGAGGAAGGGACCAGTTTAGGCGCCTTAATGTGCTTCTGCATGACCGAGCCTGTGAATCTATTTGCAGAAATTTCCTTTTTTGATCTAACAAGAGGCAGGATAAGCTGAAGAAGAGTCTCCACCCACTTGCCTGGACTGGTGAGAAACAACAAAACATGTTCATTTTTCTTCTAAAGTCACAGTTTTTCTGTTTTGTTTGTTTGTTTTTGTTGGGGGTTTTTTGGGAGGGGGGGGTGTTGACTTTCTGACATCAGTTTTGCAGACAGTCTCACAGATTTCCTCTGGTTCTTTTTAACCATTTTTCTTTCTTTCTTTCTATTTTTTCTCTGTTGTGGCTGCTTTCAACCCGTCACCTCTTTCATTACGTTCTTTACAACAGTAAGTCTATTCTTACAGAGATATACAAGATTTAAGTGACATTTAAACAAGCATTCTTGACATTTGCAGAGTCAGAAAAAAAACATTTTGGAGTGTTTTCCCATGGCATTAGTTTTTACAGCCGAAAGGTCAGTCTGTGGCCTTTTTATTAATTAAATGTTGTTTTAAGAGGGAGATCAGTATTTTTATCTTTGTCTATTCGATCCTGCATTGATATTTGATATTATACCATTTTATAGACTGGCTCTGACATAGTAATGTGTGATATTTGACCCTCTAATAACACAACTAGAGGGAAACCTTTATAAATAATAATTAATAAAATATTTGGAATATCTGTGCTGCTCAGGAGCCAGGTCTTGCAGCAGTATTCAATCTGTAAATGATCAAATTAATCACCTATTCACGCCACAATCAAAAAATCTGCACGCAATGAAGCCAGTAACACCCAACAGGAAATAACAAAAAAAAAAATCAGAGTTCTGTGCATCATTTTTAATCTTTAGATTGCCGTGCTGTTACATCAAACTGATACAAATGCAATAACAGTGCTGTGGGTGTAAAATTTTATTAAATAAAAATAAAGACCATAAAGTTCCACAATAACAGTGTGGGTGAACTTTCCCAAATGATAAATATTAACCATAATAGATTAATAGGTTTAAAAAGGAATAGGCCAGAATTAAATATGCTTGTTTATTTGTCATCACTTTGAAAACTATTTTAAAACATGGAGGAATTATTCCGGTTCACAGGAGGAGAATATTTTGCCCACAGTGTCACACTGATTCAGCTGGTGTTTCAGGACCGTCTCCAACCAAGGTGACATCCCAGTGCTGTTTACACTCCAGCAGAGAAAAACATTCACTCTCCCTCCCACTGAACCCCAGCCTTTCCTCCTCATCATCTTGTTACTTTTCTCTTTTTCTTCGTGCTGTCCTCTCCCGCTGCACAATTGCATAGTCAGACACACTGTTAAATAACAGCAGGCATCTGTTGGGACAGCTCAGACAAAGCAGGAGGACCTCGAGGGCCTGATGGAGACAGAAGAGGAAACATAAAAGGGCAAGTGTAGTTATAGCAGTGTGTGTCAGACAGGACTGTCCTGCCTCATCCACATCAACCTTGTACACTTTCCTCTGTTCTCTGTGACGCTTCTCCATCTGGGTTTTCATCTCCTCTGTGTCTTGTCCTCAACTGGTCTTTGTCCTGATTCAGGTTTGTTGTCTTCAGTGGCAGATCTAGAAAATTTGACTTAGGTGTGTCAGGAGGTCTTGTCAGGGTGGCATGGGAACATCCTCAGAATGGTACATGGGATCTCTATATATGCATAAATGGAGTCAATAACACTTTTAAACTAATTTTTGAATTGTTATGCAGTAGAGTAGAAATTTGCTTCATCTTTAGTTTTACCATAATTACAGATAAAATAAGATACATGTCAAACTTTACATATCTAACCTTATAACAAAGGCTTTGAGTGTAAACATGTTATTTAATTGCGTAACATGTTATGTTGCTGCACTGGAATCTATAAGAAAAATAAACCCATACTACGTGGTCCAGATGAAATAAGGGTGGATCCCCTGACTTCCTGCCATCACTCTCTCCATGTCTCCATCCATTTGGTGAATCCATCTTTTATTTTAATACTTTGAGAGGCTTTTGGGAAATTCTGATTTTTTTTGCTATTTAGTATAGTTTTTAGAACATAATAATAATAATACGTTTTATTTGTACTTTACATTTGACACCAAATCTCAAAGTGCACAGCAAAAGCAGGTATATACAATAAAACAACAGATAAAAACAACAGATTCAACAGACAAAAAAGCTAGGGGGCAGCTGGGGAGCAAGGCTCTACAATGGGGGGGGAGTAGTTGCTCCCCTTGCCCCCTTGTATATCCACCCTTAGTTGCTTCTCGTATACCCCCCTTATCTCCAGCTTTACCAAGGCGTTCGGGTTTGTTCTCTTCAGCTGAAAGGAGCTTCATGTTTTTATTCTGTTGTTAAGCCTTTTTCGTGGCTGACATTTACACGTCAAACACAGGTTCAACCAGTACCAGCACTAATTGCTCTGGGAGTAATTAATGTCATTAGCTCTACCTGTGTTTTTGTGCCTGTGACTAGTTGAAATGTCAGCTGTGGAAAAGGTCATGAATATGTTGAACAAAACTAAAAAAAAAAAAAAAATAGACTCAGAGAGTTAACAACTGATCTGTGCAGGAGAGGGTGGTGTGGTTTCTATTTAGAACAGGGGTGTCAAACTCATTTCTTCCAGGGGCCGCATTCAGCCCAAATTGGATCTCAAGTGGGCCAGATCAGTAAAATAACAGCATCATAATGAAAAAAAGATGACAATGTTTTCTCTTTGTTTTAGTGCAATAAATAACATTAAATCATAAAGATATTTACATTTACAAACTGTCCTTTCTCAAAAAACCTGAAAAAACTGAAATTTGTAAGAAAATATGTACAGTTTTGACAATATTATGCCTCAACATAGCATTTATACATATACATTACAGAAAATGTTACACAAACATTTGGTAACAACCATAATATTGTTAAAAATTTGGAGTTTGGAACTAAAAAATAAGAATAATTTCTCATTCAGTTTTTCATTTTTTCCTGGTCATTGTTCTTCTTGGTAGTTCTTTTAGGTTCCACTGGACTAGTTTTGTTTCAAAAAAGTAAAACTAGTATAGTTGAACTTAGAACCGAGGAAAAAATGGAGTTCTCACTATTTATAGGTTGTTATGCTATTATTTTATTTTAGATCATATTGATCTGAATGTGAAACTTGAACTAAAATGAGTTCAACACCCTTGATTGTGAATATATTCTGTGTAATTTTTGTCATTTTGCAAATTCCTCCCACCAGATTGGACCTCTTGGGGGGCAGGTTTGAGACCCCTGATTTAGAATTAAATGCATTGTTCTTCTTCTCCTCCTTCTTCTTTTCCTTCTCCTTCTTCTTCTTGTCTGGTCACAGTCAGAGCTCATTACTTGCCAGTCACTGAAGTGATGTCAAGGCTTAGGTTGCAGCCAGTCTGATCCATAACTTGTATAATTAAACAGGTTGTGTCGGTTGCAAATTGGGCATCAAATTAATTCTGTCTGCCACTCTGTCAATTCTAAGTTCACGTAAAAAGATACCACAGACTACAACACAGTGTTAGCCAGACTGAGGGAAGATACAACTGATGTATTCTGCTGTTTTTTGTTTTTTTTTCTGTCAACTAGATGATTCATTTGTCTTTGTTTTTTTGTTCTGAAACCAATGTGATGTGGGGTGGAAATCCTAAAAATCAAAATAATGATCTCATATAAGTTTTTACTATGTATTTAGATGGATTTTTTTTTTTTTTTTTTTTATTAGGACATGCTTTTTTTTTTTTTAATTTTGGCACAGGATATTTTTTAATCCTAGCTTTTTTTGGCAGATATTTAGATGCTACAAACAAAGGATGAGAGAAAGAATAAAATGCATAGGAGGTAAAATAAGAATAAGACACAAATGATGTCATTGCTGGAACCATGTTAAATTACCCTGGGTGGATGTGTACCTCTATTATCAGGGAATATGTGTGTATGTGCTATGACAACAATAATATCAATAATACCAATAATAATGGTTATAATTACTATCACTGTCATTCAATGGCAGAACATGTCAGTACCGGGCCGGGGGCGGTGCTCAAAACCGGGCCCTTTAAAGGTTTCAATTACACCACTTTACAACATACACATGCAAGCATTATTACATTTTTGACACACAGCTCAAAGAACTTGATAGTAAGGGTTCAGCACCATGGACAGCAACAACAAAAACCAAACATTAGGCTACCTGGCCCTTAACAACACAACACACTAATGATAGTGACCACATCATTCTGACATCCACTTCAATGAACCACTTCAACTACTGAAAGCACAACAGGCTACTGTATCAATGACTAGAACATTTTGTAAAATTGACATAGCAGCCCACAACTTTATGTACAATCCCAAATTCAACAAAAAGTAGTAGACCTACTCACCACTATTTGAAGGACACACGGTGAGCCTTGTGCTCCATGAATTTGTCCACAATGCGCTGTATGTCCATCGTTTTGGTTCGCTCATTCTCAGTGGACAAAATTGCCGGTTCACTCAGTCTTTCCTGTCCCATCGAGCTCCTCAGGTAGTTTTTTATTATTATTAATTATGTGAATGAGCGCTCAGAGGTTGCAATGGTGACTGGGGGGTCAAAAATAAAAGAAGGGCTCTGCAAACCTCCCTAAATGTTGATTTTACTGCTGGGTGGGTAATCTATATAAGCACAAACACATACAATCACGGGCTTTGCCTTCTCCGCGCTCCTTGAAATTCTGCAGGAATATTCGAACATGAGGAAAGACATTGCATAGCGGAAATGAGCCAGGGTCTGACAGCCTGGG
>JAPTGZ010000002.1:22677675-22687704 GCA_029814645.1 Fowleria isostigma
TTATCAGTGCATGTCTTTGGATGGTGGGAGGAAACCGAAGTACCCAGAGAAAACCCACGCAGACACGGGGAGAACATGCAAACTCCACACAGAAAGGTCCCGCCCATCGACTAGTGTTGGAATTGAACCCAGGACCTTCTTGCTGTGAGGTACGAGTGCTAACCACTGCACCACCGTGTCGCCCTAAGTTCAATATTATTATTATAATTCTTTGGGGGTTTTTTTTAGTTTTTGAAAAATAAAATAAAATAAAATAAATGAGTAAACACATAATTTAAAAACATAAAATAAATAATTAAAATATAATAAAATAAAAAATGAAGAAACAAAGAAAAAAGTACTTTAAAAAATCTAAATTAAAATAAAGAAAAAATAAAGAAAATGTACGATTTAATTTCATTGGTTGGCCTCCTATGGGTTATGGTCACCACCTATCACATTCTCTGTTACGTTTGGTAAAATTGAACCTGTTGCAATTTCGTCAAATCACATCTTTAGTGTCAAAACTTGGTTGGGGGGCATCAAATACCTTTATGGGGTAAAGAGTTAAAGACTCCATGTTTTTCATGACTTGATCTTTGTTTAGGTGATCCTGACTACATCGCTGCATACTGTCAAACCCTCATGGTCCAAACTCATCCTTATGCAATTATTTTTAGGGGTGTTGGCTTTATTGGACACTCTTCCAAAAACAAACTCAGAAAAGAAAAACTCTACTTCTTTTGAGTTTGACTTCACTAATTTCATCATCTCAGTTCAGTGAGTACTCAGAAGCTGCATTCCTATCAGGCTTCACGAGGTGTTGAGGTCATCACACAAAGATACTCTCACACTGTGTGTAATGTGTGTATCAAACAGCTAGGTTTGGTGACGGGACACCTGAGGCCACACAGAAATCTGACACAGTGTGCACAGGTACACACTCATGGCAGAGTAACTGTTTACACACATCAAATCTGCCCTTCAGTTCAACTTTCCAGCATAACAGCCCGCTGTCATCTGCCATGTCTAGAAAAAGGGTATGACATAATTCTGTCTTTAGATGTGGTTTACTCTACTGAAATGAAACAGAGCTTAACAGCAAAATTAACTGTATGATGAAGCAGGTCAGAGATAAGAGGTCAAAAATGAACATAAAAGTGAAGTTAGGTGAGATATGGCAGATTGTAAAACGCTTACTTTTGTGTTTATTGGGGCATATTTCTCACATGTTGGCCTCTCTTCAATGGTTATCTGAATGTAGATTTTATTGTTACTTAAACTGTTTTTTTTTATAGTTGGCATAGAAAAGAAATGGATGGCTATATCTATACTAGTGCTGTCAAACAATTGAAATTTCTAATAACATTAATCCCAGGGTTGCTGAGGATTGATTTTGATTAATTGTACTTAAATTTCATTCATTTTTAATCTATATTAATCATGTTTCATTTCATTGCATGAGAAAACAGACTTAAAATAGAAGGGAATATACATGCACTTAACATGTTTATTAAACACCGTCAACAGTTTCAACAAAACAACATAAAACAGCTGTTCTTAGGGGGTTTTGTACTCATATTTCCATCTAGAGAGCTGACGTGCTGTTTAGCATCTTCCATCTTTATCGTTTAGTTCTGTTTCCGGTCAGAACCAGATCAACTCCTCATTTGTGTATGCATAACGTTAACTCTACTTGGACGAACTTCCCAAAGTGCATTGCCAGAGACATTCAGAGTCATTCTGTGCTGCAGATAAGATAATAGCATTAAATTTTTTAAATCAGATTAATCATGATGATAGATTAATCTGCATTAATACGTTAATTCTGACAGCCCTAATATATACAAGTTAAAGTACCCATGACATGGATATCTACAAAGTTGTCATTTGGCTCTGTAAACCATAGAATTAAAAGAAGAAGAATCACAAGGATATTTATGTCATTTTTCTACCAAAAAGGGATATTTCACTAAATTATTTCATTCAGTCATGTTCCTTCACAGAAGAAGCCAAATCCCTTGTGTACTGATTCATGTGTGATTGTCTTGTGAGAATGTACATGGCCTTTCTTGCTCATTATGTAAATATTAAAGTTAAAATGTATTTAAAAATGGTAAGACTCATTTTATCTGATATTTGTTGGAGTCAACCAGATTATGAATTAAATTATGTTTTGGAAGCAATATGTCAGATATATCAGGTGTTGTAATAATTTTGGCCACCACTGTGTATCTTCAATGGGTCTGCTCCAACCTAGTTCTGACTTTTTATAATCACTCATTCCATTAGGATCTCTGAAGTCAGCTGACCAGCCCCGTCTGTCATTTGCAAGATCTGGGTTGAAACCCAGAGGAGATCCTTCATTTGCAGATGTAGCCCAATACTCTAAACTGCCTCTGCATGCTAGGCTGGCCGCCACATCACCTGTTATTAAATCCTGTTTTAAAAGCTTTTAACCTTCACCCCTTTGATTTTAAAATGCTTTATGAATAACTACTATGAGTAATAGATACACAGCTCTTTAAGAAATTAGACATAACTACTAATCTGTTTGTGTCCTGGTCACTACTGTTCTACACTGGACAATCAGACACAGACTGGATGAAAATCATCATAAAACACACTAACTGAAGGACACACACACACACACACACACACACATACATACACACACACACATATATATATATATACACAGTAAATGCCCAGGGCAGTACTTGGTGAAGCGATGGTTAAATCTCGTGCTGTGAGGTTTTTGGTGCTGCTACAATGTGGCATGATGCATATCCCTTGATGTAATGAGTGTGTAATGAGAGTAATTTGTGCATGTGTGTTTGTGTGCACAAGGGAATAGGCAATGTAATAGTGTATTTAGTGACAGTACAAGCTTCAAGCTATCTCACACGTAAATACACAGATATTTTACCTATTCATCCAGCACACATGTAGATACATAAACATGAACGTTTACAATACATAAGGCATGCATAGCATGATAAAAATTCATGTAAACTGCAGTTCATATGACAATAATGAGCCAAGTTAAATCACACACATACCTCAGGGCAGATTTCACTCATATGTTCAACACAACATAAAACCACGGTGGATCACAGAGCTTCAGTAATATCATTGTGTGGTTAAAAAGGTTGTCTCTGCTATTGTCTCATACATTTTATACAAAAAAACTCATTAAAAGTTTAAAAGACTTTTGGTTTCTTCACAAATCTTTGAAAGTCATTACAATATTGGACTTAGTATCATAAAAATAATCACAATTATTGATTTCATTGTATTTTTCTGTTTAATTTATGCCACTAATAGAGTACAAGTCTAACAACTGTTTATTTATACACTAGTGCAATTAATGAAGAGGAAGAGCCTTTAATTAGGACTGAACACTGGAACACCTAAAAATAACACATGCCAGATTTAAATAAAGCCTATTAGTGCTATCTACAAAGATATTACTGATAATAACAAGTGAAAATAAAGTTTAAGCACCTCAAGATAAATGACAGTTAGAAGACTTGTAACAATAAAATCCTAAATGGTGGTAAATGATGTGAAAATAAATTATGGAAATGTGACATTTGTGTATATATCATGCAGCTGTTTTTAAAGAGATGGATCAAGTTTTTTTGGAAAGCCAATATTTGATCAGTGGTAAAAATGACATAAGATATTTGATATCTGTCCAGGTGCAATATCTGTTTAAAACTTGTTGTTGTTGTTTTGTATTATTGTTTATTGCTTGCTTATGCTTATGCTTATGTTATTGCCAAATTTTGGAACTTATTGCTTATCTGTTGGTATTTACTGCTTATTTATTGCCTATTTTATCACTACATTTTCTTGTCCCTATTTTATTTCTGTACTGCTGTACTTGTGTGAGGAACAATAATAAGCCCCCACCCCCACCCCAATTTATAAAGTATTTTGGATTCAGATTCAAATTCTGATTTTGACTCTGATTCTGATCAGACACCTATGTGGGCAGCACTTGGAGTTCAATAAATGTTAAAAGAGTAATATGTGTACATGTGTTAATAATCTTGTTTATTTTATTTATTTATGCTGCATAAAAATCTTAATTATCTGAGTGTTTCAATTGTATTTTACACTCAGTGTGCTTTAAAAAAAAAACAAAAAAAAAAACCTTAAATATTAGCCTCAAAAATTAACAGTAGACATCAGTCATCAGCTGACAATTTTTTTTACAAAATTGGCATCGGCCGTAGAAAAATCTTTATCAGTCAACCTCTAGATATAAACAGTTATCACAATTATGAAAAATAACTGTAGTTGATTTCAATAATTGCAATAATTCGGTTATGTAACAGCCAAACTGTGCTAGGTCTAGGACTATGACAGTGGTATGTTCAGATTTAACAACAACCACAAACACCAAAGGACTGAAACATCACTGTAGACACTTTAAACTCACATCAGCAGTACGTGTTTGTCCAGATGTCTGAAAACTGTGCATTTAGCAGATTTAGAACACTGTGAGTCCGGCCCCTGTTCACCTCATGTCTATTGACACAGTAGTTTAGCAGTACTGCCAGCTGTCAGGTGAGAATATACTGTTTTCTCAGATCTGTCGGGGGCCAAGCAGATAAGAGGAGACACTGTACTTCAGAGGCAGGTGCAGAATTGGGAGCTATACCCTCCGCTTGGTCAGTCTACATTAACCTTCAGCAGGCCTCGATGTGAAGAGAAGACAGGAGAGGAGTTCAACGTCTGAGCAACCGTGACATGACATTAAACCCAGAGGGGAACAGTCCTGAGAGAGCTCTGAAACAGAGCTGTGTCTGTCAGGGTTGGACTGAGAAGAGAGGCCAAGATACATGAGAGGAAAAAGAAACCACATGCACTGCAGACACACACCAACAGCAAACAACAGCAACATCAAAATGTGAGACCTTCATTCCCAGATTAATGCATATGACTATAACCCGGGCTGCACGATATTGGAAAAACCGACCTGCGACATATAAAGCGATATGAAAAAATTGCTCAGGATACAATAACTGTGTGGTGCATACATAAATGGTCAAACAAATTTGTTTTGTTACTTCTCATTGGGGCAACAGGTGCAAGGTACTGTTGACACACAACACATGTTTCAGTATCAACCTTAAAGTAGCCAAAAATTTTCCTGATAACTGATGTTGCTTTTTTTTTGGCACTAAGTCTTCATTTTCAGTGATTTTCTCATTTGTTGCTCATTTTTCAATATTGTTTCCAGCGACTCACCCACTTGAAGGGGTGTAGTCTGCTTGGGCAAACTGATGAAGAATGATTGTGATTGGTGGATCACTGTGCATAGTGGGCCAGATTTACTGAAGGTTTGCATGTATCAAAACATGTGCAAAACTCATTTTACACACAAAAAAAGTACAAACTGGTTTACTATCAGTGCACAATAAGGGTTGCGTCTTTCAAAGGTGCAAAATAGTGCATTTGAGCCAGTTAGTAAGTTTGGTAAAATGAATAAGGAGCGCGGGGGGGGATTTTCCATAAGTACCGCAGCTCTCTTTCTCTCTGTCTCTGAGGTGCACAACCATTATGGATGGCGCCAACGCAATACATGTAATGACAAAACTCCTGTCAACTTTACATTTCCTTGCATCTGGATCATTGTAGCAGACTGTTACCATTAGTGTTTCCAGTCTACTGTTTCCAATGTGCATGCTGTTCATGAACCACACGCAAAATCCTCATGGCGGGACCATCAGTAGATGGTTTTGATTGATGGTGGATATTTGGGTCTTTAGGGTTAAAAAAAAGTTTAATATAAAGACCATTTCACTTGGGAACTGACACCAAAGTAGTTTTGGGTCTTTATGGGCTAGTTCATTGAAACCTGAACTTTGGAACCTTGATTCTCTCAAGATTGTGTCTGAGACGGCCAAAAATCGTACAGGGTGTAGGACTCTTTATAGCTACACAGAGTGGTCTGGATCAAAATATATTCCACCATGTTACTGGAATTTGTAATTATAAAAATGTAAAAAACCATAAAACAATTGACTGACATTGGAATTGTGAAAGTACAATATTTACAGTGGCTCTAAATGAGCGGTTTCATGTCACACTGGGTCCATCTGATGCAGTGTTTTACTCCACCAACAGAGGGCAGTCATCAGCACACACTAATGGTGTGGAAAGGTGGTCTCTAACACGTTTGCACCTGTGGTCACTAGCGCAGGTAATCTTGATAAATCCCCCACAAAGCAACCCCTCCAATAGGTCCAACCCCACACGCAAATTCTAGATGGCACACGCACATCACTACGAGCAAAATAGGATCTTAGTAAATCTGGCTCAGTGTGTGTTGAAATTAGATGAGAACACATTGAGATTATTCATATCCTACATTGCAGGACCTGCAATGTGACTATTGTGCTCACATTCATTGCGATGATGATGCTCAAATGATATATTGTGCAGCTCTACTATAAACAGTATGCAGAGATTCACTGGTTGGTTTCTACTTGACCTTCATAGACCTCAACAACTGCATATGACTAAAAGCTTCTTCAGATCTAATATGTTTCATAACCTTTGAACCACTAATCCTAGCCATACATTTAAATAATTCAGATAAAATGCAGTTTCTCAGCTTTTCAGATACAATCCATCTAGACCTTCGGAGGCTAGTGAATGTGGAAATACCATCATCTTGTGCAACATTGATTCACCAGTAAAACATGTAGTTGATAAATGGCAGAGGGTGCAGGCGCTTGTTTTTGTGTACAGTTAATGATATATTTTACAGTGATAATCAAACGTGTCAACAGTTTTCTCTGTTTTGATGTAACCTTTGAATTACTCTATGTGGCCAATAAACTAAAAAATAGTAAAATACCTTGTACTGCAGTGAAAAATATAAAATGCAGAAGATAATATTATAATAAGTGACGATAAATGCCCAAAGAAAGTTAGATTGTGGACAAAATAATCAATCTGGGAGTTGTCACATAAATAATTCTATGTCTTTAAAGGTAAAATGCCGCAGTCCTGTTGTTATTTTACAGCAAATTGTGTGGTTTAGACATTCTGTTGGCCTGAGCGCTGAGACCAGACTCCTCATAAATCCTGTTGGTTTAGCTCATTGTTTCCTTTTCAGCTTTATTTGCTTCAGTTAATAGGATTAAAGTCTGGTAAAAAAAAAAAAAAAAAAAGCAAAAACCTATTAAACCTCAAAGCAACGACAAATAGATGAAGGGCTGTAAAATATATTGTGAGGAGATGGGTTTATTTTATGCTGCTTAATGAATAATCAGTCTTATATATATATATATGTGTGTGTGTACATATAGGGCTTTCATTAAGGTTTAATTAAATAGGTATTTTACTGGTTTTCAATTTATAGTATGGAGCCTGCATTTCACATTAGGAGTATTAACTTAGAAACATGAGTATTAATCACCAGGGTCCCCTATCAGCACTTGGCAGATACTGCTGGTATTAAGTAAAACTATGGCACAAATTACAATTCATCAAATCACCCTGAGAACCATGAAGAGTCCAAGAAAAGAAGATGTGATACCACTCCAAAATGTGAGGAAGCTTGTATAAAAAGAAACCCAGCACAAAAAATTAATAGCTGTGATGGAAAAATGGCTTCCTGTATCTGCGGAAAAGGGCAGAGGATATTGAGGAGGCCCGGTATAGACTCATACACTAATGTAAGGTATTGGGCTTGACATTAAATGCTAAAACGGTAGATGAAGCTAAAATGAGATGTGTATGAGTCTGATGTATGTGAGCAGAAATGGAGCATTAGGGAGTCTACCAGCAGGTCTCATCACACATGTATGCACACACACACACAAACATAGGCACACATACTCTTGTCCGCCTCGCTGCACTCTCCACACCTCAATAATTCATTGCCGCTAAAATAAAAATACCATCATCTCACAAGCAAAGAGACTCAACACAATCAAAGATTATTCTCCATGGTCCTCCTCAAACAGATCAAATTAACACATTGGCTTCATCATGAACACGCACACCTAACAAAAACCTCTCAACAACTGGGCTGCCTTTGACTGATGCAGATGAATGAGCTGCTGCATCATCGGTCCAGAGAGAAACGCATCCGGATTCTGCATCCTGTAGGTTCTTTTTTAGGGTAGTGAGGTTCACTAAGTAAATTATTCAATGCCTCACCATCTGGGGTGGCCCGAACTATTTAGGCTTCTGCTGTCCATGGCTTTGCTCTTGTCAGTTAGGTTATAAAAAACTGACCGTGTGCAGTTCACATCCATCTGCAGACTCACTCTCAACCCACACTGTCCATTTTAATGAAGGTTTGTGGACTGATTGGCATCTTTTCTGATTATGTTTGCCCCCTAACTTTTTATCTTCACCGACAAGCTTTATTTTGATGCTGATATTTTTGTTTAACATAAAATATTTTCATCTATTGGTGCAACTCATTTAAATCTTTCTGCCCACACTGTGTATAGACAATGTCAGGTCATTTACCTGTTCTTTGTGTCATTCTAAGCATTCAAGGCCTGAACAGCTGCTGGCGACCAAACGCATCTACTGATCTAAAGTGATAACATTTGAACCCTTAACCCTATGTCTGCTTGCTCAACCATATGGTTTATTACATATGAGTTACTATATTTCAATAAGTGGAGTCCTGAACTTATCTGAACTTAACTGAGCCAAGAATGATGAAAATCACGAAAGACATTTTGACTGTTTTGGTGAAAATATGAAAGACATGAATACTTTTTTGGCATATCATAGTATAAGAGGCTTTCCTGAACCCAATTATATTATTTGATACTACAAAAAAAAACTTAAGTTACTTATGTAATAATTTTCTAAAACATTCTCAACCAATTGGTTGATTTGTGTCTTTATGGTAAAAACAGAAAAATTAAGTCAATATGAAATAATGGATTATTTGTTATAAAATCAAAACCTCTGTTCATCTATTGCTGCAAATATTAAACACTTAGTGGTAGTACATCATGAATATGTTGAAAGAATTAATTTAGTAAGTAATTTTTGACACTTTCCAAGTTGACATTAGTGAGTATGGTAAAAAATAAAATAAACTAAAAAGCTAGAACTTACTCACCCAAGGGAATAAGAAATGCAAACAAATGTTTTTTTTCATCAGGTTTTTCTTGGGGGTGTATATGGCAAGGACAAAGAGGGTCCGGACTCCCAGGTGATAGTCACGTAAGCTAACCAGCAAGCCAAAGGCATATCCCTGTGGCCACGTAGCCAGGGCACATGATCAGTCGGAGGCATAGTGACAGGACTGCCACTGTCACATGTAGTCAGAGGGTTAATCCAGATTAAGTGCAGTTTCTCAGCTTTTTAGAAGGACCAGCGTTAACCAGAAGTTGAATGTAGACACACTACCACATTCACCAGTCAAACCATGTAGTTCAACAAAAGTAGCATTGTGGACTTCTGTTTTTATGTTCAGTTACAGATATATTCTGCTAAAACAGACATTTTTTGTTCAGTTTTCTCAGTCTTATAATATGACCTTCAGTTTTTTTACATGATCAATAAATTCAACATCAGAAAATATGTAGTTGAACAACTGACAGCAGTTCTAGAAACATGTTTTTATGCTCCATTAATGATGTATTTTGCTAAATTTTTCCTTTTCCTTAGTTGAATAATAATCACTAAAATTACTCTGAACTCTTGTGAATATCCACATGGTTGGTACATTAAGTGTAGGAAAATACCTTCTGTACACTGAAAATGCAAAATGCAGAGGGTAGATGAGGAAGAGAAGATGAAGAAAAAAATCATATGGAAGTCATTTGAAATGTAACTTAAATTTTTTCTGGGTTAATTTTACACAACTTTTACCTAAAGATTATTAAATATTCATTCATTCATTTTCTGAACCCGCTTCATCCTCACTAGGGTCACGGGGGTCACGTGGAGCCTATCCCAGCTGCTTAAGGGCGATGGCGGGGTACACCCTGGACATTTCACCAGTTCATCACAGGGCTGACATATAGAGACAAACAACTACTCTCACATTCA
>JAPTGZ010000002.1:22728364-22748939 GCA_029814645.1 Fowleria isostigma
GTTGGGGTGGGGATCCTATATGTTTTTAAATAAAGCCTAAAAAAAATAAAATAAAATAAAGGGGAGGGGGGGGGGCAAAAGAGTAAGTACTGACTCAAGGGGAAAAGAGAAGCCGGTAAATATAGGATGAAAGCTTAGACACAGACATACCTCGTAGTTCTCCACTTCTCCATCATCTACATCCAGCTCCAGACTGATTGCAGGGCCTGTGGGCTGGACTGGCAGCATTGAACTACAAAGACAGATTCAACACCAAGGGTTTTCAGTTTTAGAAAAGAGCACATTCACACCTTCATATGGAAGAGCTCATATTTTAAATTCTGTCTTAAAATAACTGTGTGTGTGTTTAAAGTTCGTGAGGCAGCAAATTTATTTTATTTCTTATATGTGTTTGTTAACTACAAGGTTCATACATATTTTTCAAGGTCAAATTCAAGCACTTTTCAAGCACTTTAAGGGTCATTTTCACATTTTTTCCAACACAGCACCCTGTCACTGGAGAAAAATACACATCTACAGTAATATATGTACTATTATATATATGTACCTGCACCTGAGTATATATTACATCTATACTCAGGATTTATTTTTTACTTTCTATCTCAACCATGTACATTATATCATGCTAAAAACATCTAAAATAATGTTTCATAATAGCAAAACATTTAGTAATTAAAGGAGAACACAAAGTTTTATCCAAAAAAAGAGAAGCCATTTGGTCTTTTTCAGGCACACCCACACTGAGACAGAGATTAAGATAAAAAAAAATTTACTTGGAGTCGACCTGAGAACACCTGGGAATTTTCTTTTTTGACAAAGTTTTATTTTTCAAAATGTATCACCTCTCTGTAGGTAGCTTTGTCTTGGCATCTAACCTGGCAGAGATATTAAAAATAAGTGCATAAATCACATCACAGAGTTAGAATTGCAAGCACTTTCAAGCACGTCAACTGAAATTCAAGCACTTTTCAGACCTTGAAACACATCACATTGAAATTGAAGTATTTTCACAGATTTCAAGCACCTGCACAAACATTGTAAATATTTTTTGCAAGCTTATGGGACACATTAGTGTGGAACTAATGCTCCCATGGACTGCTATTAGTGGTGTACAACACAGAAAGTAAGCTGCTAGCATCTAGCTGCTGTTGAGGTCTACATATTTCCACCTTCATCTAGCAAGAAATCACTAGACAACACCTGAGTGACACTGAAAATTCACAAAAAATACAATTATACCCCCCCCCCCCCCATCTTTTTAGTGAAAACAACCCAAGGAGGTTCATTTAATGTTAGCCTTTTTTTTTTTAATTACTATTTATTCATGTTAAAATCAACCTGTCATGTTTATCAATGTTTACTGTAAAAATATTATGCAGTTGAAACATGGCTCTGGTTTGTATGGGTTTGCTTTATAAAATGGAAGCATCTGGAAATAGTGTGTTGTTGAGATGAGGACAGGATAATGTATTTTCAGTGCTTGAGTTTATCATTTTATTAATTTAATAGTTCTCACAGTGGGTGTGAAAAAGGTGATCCTGCTGGGTGAATTACTGAAAATAATCCTTCTGTACATAAAGATCAAGTTATACTTGTGGTGACTGAAAGGAGCCACAGATAATTTAGAGAGCTGGTCATGATTGTAAAATAAAGCCAGACAGGGTCATGTAGGATGGGGAGCCTTAATTACCTTTAAGGAACACATTATTTACATTATATTAATGCTAATTTGGTAAAGAAGTCTATAATTTACCAAATAATTTTGAAATAGAAACAACAAAATTGGGTTAAAAAAGTGTTCAGTGCTTCACCTAAAAGCCAATGGTGAATGATCAGAATCCGTAATTTAGTAACAAAGCAACGTGGGGGAAAAAATGTTTAAAACAGTAGCAATACAAACAGAAGTACTCACAGGAAGTAAGGCAGGAGGCTGGGGTGGTAAGGCGAAGGTGGCAGTGGTTGTTGTGATCGATACCGTCGACCTGGGATACGCCGTGGAATGAAGTTTGGATAGGACTAAAAAGAGAAATGGACACAAATGAAATCATCCACAACAACAGCACAATTATTTTAGAGGATTTAATAGGCTGGTGGCTAATCTGTTTACCACTCCAAAGAACTCCTGTGGCAGAGGGTCATGAGACAGGAAGTGAAGCTGGGTAGAGTGTGGGGTGAGAGCAGGGTGGGTGGCGGGGGGATAGTGGAGCCCCGCACCCAAAGACAGGTGCTCACCAAGCAGCTCCACGTCATTCTCTATCCTCTGTAAAGGCTGGAAGATGGAGGAAAAATACACAACATCAGATGTTGATCAAAGAAGCAGTGGCATTTCATGAAATCAGAACAGACGGAGGAGGTGCTTCGGATTCATCAAACAATAAACTCCATGAGGTCAACGTTGCCACTGAACAGAGATCAGACTTTTGTTCTTTGATTACGATTCATTAAAAAGACAATCATGTGCCACTAAAATGAAAATAACGACATTTACTTAAGTTAATTAAATAACTGAATTGTTCCCGGCATTGCTGTGTAGTCACTTAAAGTAGCAGTCGATATGAATCAATACCAAAGTTACAAAAAATGTAATAAGAAACTTAAAAAGCACTAAAATATAATTAGCTTAATGTCTTTAGAAACAAATTGTTCCAATACAAGTCAACAACAGCTGCTTTTATAGTCATTTACTCACTTTCCTTCAAAACATCTTAAAAATCAACATTTTCTACAAAACAAAAGAACAAATTTAGGTTTATGCCTGAATTTGTGACTAAACACTCCACTATTACTAAATGTCTACAAGTAGGTCTATACAATTCACTTCAGCTATAGGCTAGAAATTATAGCACTGCACTTTTATGCATTTGGTGGAAAACATTTACCACAAAGATGTCTAGCAAGAAAAAAAAATGCAATTTTTTTTAAAGCAATTCAAAGTCAGACATTGTCATGGAAAGAGACACCAAACATGAGCTGACAAGTCATATATAAAAAACTGAATTTTTGAATATTTCAAAACCTGCTAACGTTTTTTTGGTGTCTTCTAAAATGAAAGTTGTCAGCACATGCAGTGGGTTTGTACTCACCGACCGCGCCTGCTGGGTTGGATAAGGCCCAAACTGTCCAGGCTGTGGCAGGTGAGGTGGGTGATGGGAAAGGTGTGTCGGGGGGTGGGGTAGGTGTGGAGGGGGAAGTAGGAAAGCTGGATCACTGGACAGCAGGGATGGGAACGGGTAGGGCATGGGTAAGTGTTGCACAGAACAGGTCTGAAGAACCTAACACAGAGGAAAAGATTTAGTAAGCATGCTGTGTTATCCATGTTATCGTCCTATGCATCAAAAACAAATCAATATGGTCTTTTTAAATATGGTGGATTGGGTTCCATAAAGAAAATTCAAGATACAAGATTTTTTCTCCCCCCCATCACAGTAAGGATAAGGCAAGATCATCAGACTAGATTACACCATATCAGATTGAGATTAAAATGGATGTAGCGAATTACTTCAAAGACCAACAATCCTATTGGCAACAGGGCACTAAAACTGCACTGAACCTGAGAGGGGAAAAACTGAGCACAACAGGAGACGGTGATTATCAGCAGCATTAATGTCACTTCTCTACAGACTGGATTCTGTTGTTGATATTTATGATTAAACTGAATATCAGACATTTAATTTGACATTATCTGCTTCCTGTTGATGATAAAGAGAGTGCATCTGTTGGTTGTTGAAAATGTTCATGTTAGTAATGTGTGAGCCAAGATAAAAAAAAAAAAGATTTAGCTTATTTTCAAAAATGAGAAAAATGAGCTGATTATTGTGAAAGACCAATACAGAAAAAGAACCCAGACTGAAAAACAGCTTGGACGGAATTTTTTTTTATTATATTGCATCAAAGCTGTGAGTGTGTGTGTCGGCATGACTCTGACAAATGTAGACATTTTAAGTGGCCAATTTGGTACCTAGTTAAGGAATAGTCCCATCTCCACATTAAATATCTCAGCAAGTTGATAGGACCAATATTTTGGGAGATATTATAATTTTGGAACACAAAAGCCTTGCAATCATGTTGCTACACCCAGAACACTTTGGCGGTGACAGCTGGACAAATGCGGTACAGCATGCAGAAGTACACAACAGTATAAAAACTACCACATCTAGAACCCGTGGATGCCTACAGGTTAACACACTGGTATAAATAATACTTGACTAATACAGCACCACCTTGAGGATAATGACATTTTTGGAATTTGGCACCAACCTGATAATTTTTTGTCTCTAGGTCTTCACATACTGGTTGCACAAACACATTTATTGGCGAATAAAGAAAAACCATAGATTCGACTCACAACTAACTAGATATTGCGAGTTAATCTCAAATATGCAAAGAAACTCACAGGGGGCGGGACACTGCAGACAGGATAGTGCTGTCCACTGAAGACCACAGAGCATGCTGGGATTTGTTGTGGAGCAGAGCGAGGCGGCAGGCCCGGTGGCGCCCCAGGAGGAGACACGGGATACGAACCTGGAGCTGAACCCTGAACATGGAGATCAAAGGGCCACAGTCCTCACATGTATGCACTGAGACAGCGAGCAGCTACAGTTACAGGACCAGATGCCCATCAGCACTGACACTGGAGATGTCTAGTTTCAACACCATTTGAGACGGATTTCACACGAACACAAAGATGCTCTGAAATTCTGAGATTAACATTTCATTCAAGTCTAAATTTCCATACCATGGCAGCATATATGTGTAGCATCAGAGTGTTCTTTCACAGCATCTACATCAAATGAAAAGGGGAAGGAAAATCATGTGCTGGGCATTTTCTGCCAAGTTATATATCCTCGTCAAATCCCTCACTCTTGTTTAACCAGTTATTTTTTACTTTTCACACAAAAAAAATATAAGATTAAGATTTACTTTACATAACGATTATCTCTTTCATAAACATATTTCTTCCACTTTGAATGCATGCAAAAGTCATGCAAACTGCATTCTTATAAAAGAAAAACATACAGCAATGAAAGTCAAGTACCACCAAATCCCCAAACCCAAAGGCCAGACAACTCCATGTCTGAATCTGAAACATTTCAGCCCCTGCAGAATCTAGAGAAAACCCTGAATCACCTATTTTTATGGAAATTCAAATAAAAAGTGCAAAATGCGCAAGGATGTAAACTACTTTTGGTAGAAACTGACTACATTAATCACAATTTTTGAGTCTCTGTTTGATAATAAGATCTCCATTACTCACATTAATTTTGATAAAATATTTTTAGTGTACAGGAAAAACATAAACAGGCCAGAAATTCAGCCTAATTTATATGCAGATCTCCAAATAAATATACGATGTCCTACATGTATGGATATATGATAAATTACAGATTAACTAAAGAAAAACAACATTGGATCACAGTCATGCATTTAATTTAAAAGTCATCAGTCATATCTGCAGGTGAATTTCTTTTAACAACAAAGTAGAATAGGCTGTATCTGCTCTTACCCTCACCTGCTCATGGAGGTCCAGCACCACACTGCTTTGCTGCTGGGATGGGTGGGGATGTGGGTGCTGTGGATGAGCTGCAGGGTGCAGCAGCCGGGGAGACAGGTTTGGGGACTGGTGCAGGGGCCTCGGGGAGGGGTTTGGAGGATGGTAGCCCGGGCGCTCTTCAGGACCAGGGCCTAATCCGGGCCCTCGAGGAGGTTGCTGGCTATAGGGTGGGTAACCCTGAGGGGGAGCCGGGTGACGGTAGTTCTCATCCTGATGGCCTGGCGACAGGCCGTGGTGGGAGTGCAGGTGGTGGTGATGGTGGTGAGCGTTGGGGTGGTGGTGGTGGTGATGGTGGTTGTTATTGTTGTTGTAGTGGTGGTGGTTGTTGTGGGCATGGTGGTGGTGGCGAGTCAGGCGGTCTCTTCGGCCCCGCTGGCGCCTCATTGGAGGACTGAGGTGAAAAAAAAAAAAAAAAGACGGAGACTAAATGAACATGTTGAAAACTGTGTCATCAAAACTACAGGGCCATGGCCTGACTATATTTATCTCTTTTTTTTTCTTTTTTTTTTTAAATGGATTATATCAACACAGTTCAGAACACAAGAATTATTTCAAGCTTTTTAAATCCTAATTCAACTTTCGACATATCGCTTACCTGTTCCCAATCTGCAGTATCAATAATACTGCAATATCTAATCAATTAATCCAACTTAAAACCAATATGATGATCAATAAATCATGAGTGATTTGTTCCAACTCTCCAGTGAAAAAGCAGTTTTGTCAAATATACAAATTATTCATTTGTTAGAAGACCTAAAAGCATTTTCTTTTAACTGTTAATGGAACATCTGAATAATATTTTATCTATATAGTTTAGTTTTTTAGTTTTATTTTGAGCTTATGCAGTCTATGCATAATACTAATTACATATGCATGTACAATATTCAATACTGTTCATACACATCTCATTATGTGTACGCTAGTATACAGACTATATACTTAGAAATTTACATGGGCAAATATGCATAGAGAAATATACACCGAGAAAATGGTTGTACACATTGTATATAACTATATATACCAATTCACTATTAATATAAAACCCTTGTAGCCCAAAAAGGAGCGAGAAGAAGCAATGTTTTGTCTATTAATTTCTGGGTGGAATTCCCAATATATATATAAACTCAACAATAACCATTACATTATGGAGACGACAGCTGTGTTTGTCAGACAAACAAACTTACCTGCGACGGTTGCGAACAGGTGTGTGGCATCGCTCTGGTATGTAATGGGGGTGTGGTCTGCGGCTGGGTGGCAGCTCCCATGGGCGAATGGGAGATGATGGAGTAGAGGGAGGAGCGGAGCTTAGATCCAACATGGACTGCTGGGAAAGACGCTGCCTTTTTGGGCTCGGGCTGTCTTCCATCTGCACACAGAGGTGGCGAGGAAGGAAAAAGAGGAAAAACAAAAGAGGATAGACGAGAAGGGAGGATGAACACAATGACATACAAATCCTATTCAAACGAGAGGCGGGCGGAGGCTACAGGCACTATTCACGTATCACACTCACTTTGTCCCGGTCCTCGCTGCACACATTGTCTGGATGAAAATGTAGCACTCCTCCTGTAGGACATACAGTAAAAAAAATATATATATAATCAGATAAGATAGAACGGAGAACAACACCAACACCACAAGACACATGGGTATATGCTCATTAAACTGACAGATAAACAACACCCATCACAAATACATTTGTCTGATATTGATTTAATTATCCAATGAAAAATAACAATGGATGCCAAAAAAAGTCATTATGTTTACAGCTGCTGATGCACTTGAACTATTCTACAGCCTCTCAACAAAAGAAAAAAAATCAAAAGGATGAGGAAAAATATCTGATGTTACTACACAAACAGTCCTGAAGTCCCAGCAAGTGTCTCCCTTCCAAACAGCCTTCTGAGTGTGTCCTGCTTTAGACGAACACACAAGGAATAAGCCATCTCTGGAAGATGTCACACTGGACTCTTCTTCTCCAGCTCTCGCAGACAAATTATTCCCTCTGATCTACCTTGAAAAGCATGCTGTTTTTGCTTATACATGAGCACATGCTATGCCTGTGCAGTTTCACAGACAGAAACAGAGGGTTTCTTTTGCTTCACAAGGTAAGCTACATATTATGCGTTTGAAACTATCACCAACACTAAGGCATTTCTTAAAGGAACCAAAGTAAACTGGACTGGGGATTATAAAAAATATCTACCACCAAAAAAAAAAAAAACAGGTTCGAATCTGGGTTTGGGCAAGAAAATATCCTGTTTTGTTCACTCCACTCTTTGATCACCACATAAAAAAAGAAAAATGATAAGAATCTCCATTTAAAAGATCAATAAACCATCACTAAAAAGAACAACAGCAGGATTTCTTAATAAAAAAACAGACTGGTTTGCCAAAAATATAAAGCTAAAAAGAGAAATAATACTAACCCTGAATAAAAGCTGCAATGCCATAAACATAATCTCAACAAAACACAGTGCTCTTCCAGCTGTTTATCTGACGGTCCACATGTGCAATCTGGATGCAGCATGTGCACACAGACAATGCAGCTTAAGAAGGATGCCCTTGAACTCAGTTGACAAGAGTTTCCTCTTAGCAGTCCCCCCAAAAAACCTTTAATCACCAAAAGAAGGGAGAAAAAAAACTCTCTCTCTCTCTCTCTCTCTCCTCATCTCTTTCTGTTTCTGCCTCTATGCCTCCGTCATCCGAACAGCCCCTTTTGCCTCCTCAGAAACAACAGATCTGAAAGCGTTCCCACACCCCTTTCTTGTCTTTGCGACGCCACTCCAGAGCCATGTGAAGTCTGCTGATAGTGACAGCTCAAAGACGCCCTGCCAGTGGCTGTGGAGAACAGAGGGAAAGACGGTTGACTGACTAGCCAGCAGCAGGCCAACACACTAATGTTACATCTTTATTCATTTACCATCCCTTTACTTCAAACCTTACAGAGTCCTAAGCCTCAGCCGCCTGTGTGTTTTGTGGAGAACTAGGTCTGTTAATGCTAATTCACCCCAAGGGCCATAGGGGAAGGGATGGTGAGTGAGACTAGATGGATTCTGTTGGCGAGCAGACACGACCTTGTTTCCTTCAAGCGTGGCTGCTGGGGAAGACTAACACCATTTTTTCCACAACTAGCAATCACTTCAAGTGGGGAAGTGACTATATGTATCTGCTTCAGTTCTGTTACAGATACAAGGTGACTTTAACAATTATTTGTAAAAACAAAGCCAACAATACAGAGTCAATTCATGTTACTGCTACAAGCTCTAAGTTTCTCTGTTTGTTGGTCTACTGGTCTGTGGTAAACTTTCCACTAGAATCTGCTCAGAAAAACTGAAAGACAAATACTATTAAATTCTATTTAATTTTGACTGGTTGTGCCAAAACTGATGCCACAATCACTTAATCAAATGTGTGACCTCGAAGAGATCCATTGGGTTTTGGTATTTTGAGAGAGACTGAAATACTACATGACCTGCTCCTGTGGCATTTCCCTAATGATAATAATAATAGTCTCATTGAGGACTGATATAAAAGAATGCTATTAAGTTGCTATGCCAACAAGTTGCTGGATGTTACACTGAGCATTAAAGCTGCTTTGCTAGTGACAACTTATTTCTGGATTTTTATTTATTTATATTAAAGGACAGAATTGGTAGTAAAAGGTAAATTGGGGGAACATTTTTTTTACTCCCTCACACATTCTGCATAAAGAGAAGTGTACTTCCAAAAAAACAGTCAACCAGTAAATCAGAGGTACAATTAAATAGGGGGTTATTTTGCTGATACACAGACCGCAATCATTAAGAGAGGTATGTGCAGCTGCTAAGACAAAGGAGGAAGCTCACACAACTGAAAGATACACTGTTGGAGGATACACATTACCAAACCCCACTCAAGTAGTCTCTCAAGATGGGAATCTTGTTTGTGTATGCCCACCCCCACACAACACACAATTTGGTGGCAAAGTGGGGGTACAAAATGTTTTGTTTTGGCACCATATTCATTATGTGCTCTCTTCCACTCTCATTATGAAACCACATTAAGCAAGGAGAACTTTATTCATAGATAAAGACATCATCACCATGAAGGTGAACATCACGAGGGCTGTATAATATTGGCAAAACTTGCGATATGGGTGTACAGCATTGCGATGTTGCGATATTTCTCATTCACCTAAACACCAATCTCATCTACCAAGAAAAATGTTCCTTAACAATGTTAAAATGAGCCAATTGTTTGTAAGGTGACTTAAGTATTTATAATTTAAGACTAAATACTGTACTATTACAATCAATGACAAAAATCTGTCCCAGAACCTGGTGATGCCGCTACCATAGACCTTCAGACACAAACACAATCAAATATTTGGTTGTTTTATTCACATATAACAATGTATAAATGACATGGATGCATTTCATAATAATAAAAGTGCCAGTGTACCGCCATGTAAACTAAACAATATTTTACTTGCCTGGTTCGGTAAATATTGCATACAACAATAAAATATTCAAATATAAGTGTTCAGGCCTTGCCCAAAGTTGTGCTCTTAAAATATTCATTTCTTTTCAACATTAATAACATGTTCACTTACATTAACCAGCAGCAGCAGTAGCATTACTTCAGTGTTTTGCCAGAAAAATTATCATGTTAGGGTGGTAGAGAAAACCACTCTGGTACCCCATGATGTGGAAAACAAAACGTCAATAAAAAAAATAAAAAATATAGCATATCTTAGCCCTAAATATCTCCATTGCATAAAAATTATGACAGGTCAATGTGCCAGCTTTCATTACAGTAAATGCACAATCTCAAAAAGTTAGGATTCACTCTGAGTAAAGAAGCATTTATTATTTTATTTTAGGTTTGTTTCAAGGCTCTCAGCTGCTCATGTTATTCATGTGATAATGAAAACAGCTGGCTCGTTTGGTTCCATGCATTTATTTCTTGATATAATAAATTCAGGTAATCACAACCTCACCTGAAGTGCTATTCTTGTGAAATTGTCCCTGCCTAGGAGAGCGCTTCAACATAACCCACAGGGGCACCATGTCACTCTGCAGAGCTAAATTCCCAATTAGAACAAGTCTGCAATGTAAATTAGACACTAACATACAAAGTTAAAAAGATTAGTTTCCTCTTCTTGGTCTTAGATGTTATTCAAAGCTTTACATCGACTGCTTCTCTAAATCACATGTAGCTCTGTAAATGTCCAGGTGGCAGCTGGTGGAAACATCAAGCCTTTTAGTTAAATGTCTCAAAGCCTGTTAAGCTGCTAGTGGTCTGCCTCCATCCCTCAGGGGGTGTATCCTGTGAGACTGTGTGTAATGATGCATCTAGCAGGGCTGCGGGCCCTGTTTACTGAAGCCTGCTTACCGGCCCCGGGGTGTCTGTGAGCTCCGTGCGAAGAGTGTCGCTGCGCCCCTGCGGACAGGTAGCTCCCCTGGGTGTGCTGCTGGCTCTCCGGGTGGCTGCGACCACCGTGATGAGGCGCCCACCCGGGATTACTCTGCTGCTGGTAGCTCCCCCCTCCTCCGCTGGCGTTCATCAGACTCCCGTTACCGGCCGCGTTCCCACCGCCGCTGCTTCCGACGCTGTTCATGCCGAAATGAAAGAAGCCAGACCGAGACCGTGACCGCGTCCTAGGGGGGTCCATGGCGGGGAAGAAGCAGGGCGGTGGTGGATAGACGTGATGGAAGGAAACTGGAGAGATGGACGTTCAGAAACGGGCAGGAACCTCCCTCTTCACGCCGGTTCTCTCTTCTCTCTATCCACCTAGTTATCTCTGGTGACGACTGGTCACCGGGAACGTGTTCATTTAGGTCCAGCGGATGTTTGAACGGGAGATACCTGGAGGTTCAGGGAAGCGCAGCCCTCAGCCGTCGCACAAGCACCATTCGTACGGAGTCCGTCCACTTTCTCACAGTATCTGGCGTCTGTGCGGGTCAACTCAACGCACACCACCTATTTATTTCACCACTTTTAAACTTACATAAGTAATTACATTAATATGCCGTATAGCAGAACGGTGCTGAAAATACGCCAGTATCCAAGTTAGTTCAGTGGTTCCATTCGTTATCAATACAAAAGCTGGGCATGTCTCAGGTTCTCTATTGTCTTTTCAGAATAGAGCACTGGCTGGATTTCCCACAGTAAAATAAAGTATTTTATGAGCACAAGAGTGGCTCCGATACAAGTAAGCCTGTTGCCAAAGTATATATTTACATGCAAGTGCAGCTGACCGATATCACCGTCTCCGTTTTTACGACCAAAAGCCAACGTTCGCCAAGTTTAATACTTAAATCCCACAAGCAAGATGGCTAGCTACCGAGCGTTAGCAAACTACAAGAAATCAGCTGCTCCCGTTGCTGGCTGCGAGACAAAGTTATAAGCATAGATGTTGAAATAAATTGCAACTTAAATGCAACGAGTAGCCCACTCTGCGAAGTTAAGTTACACCCCTTCGCGTTGGGTAACTATACCTGCTCGTTCATTAGCATAATTTCGATTTTCCAGCTAGCCCAAGGCTAACAGGAAGCAGGATCAAGCAGGGAAAACAAGTCCAACACTGCCGACATTACAAGCTAGCTAACATCGGTCCATTTCGATGTTAGAGTATTAGGTACAAGGCGTTACTAGCGGATTAGAACGGACGGCATGAACAAAGCGGTAAACTACCTTATCCGTCAAGTACAGTGGACAAGATTTGTCCAATTTAAATCCCCTCTCGCATTCGCTATCGAGTGTTTTCTCTGGTCAGCGGGGAGTGTAGTGAAGATCAATCAATGGGAGTTTCACGTCTGTACCAAGTCACCCTCAATCGATCACAGAAATATGTATCCTGTTATACGCCTTATATTTCCAATATGTGGGATACAAAGTACTTACATCTAGATGTAAAGACGTCGTTAGATCTACAAAACAGTATCAAGAACAATATTTGCGTCGTTAATATTCATCAAAACCGGTTTTATCCAAAACCCTGTTATCGGGGTTGATTACTTCGGCCTGGCAAACCCCGGGCAGCTGCTCAGCTCATTAATAATTCAGCAGCTTCATACCAGAAATACTATAAGACAACGCTTTGAAAGCTGCTGGTTTCACACAGCTTATCTGCTTCTCTGTTGCAGTACACGAACATTAACTAATCTCATGCGTTTTCAAATACCAAATCTGAAATGCATCCTCCATTTTTAACACAAATAAGACACACGCTGGTTTAAATACACGTCAGTCGTGGTTGTTTACAATATTTTTTTTTTAAGTCCTTCACAGCAGGCGCTCTAAAGTCATTGTCCCAAAAGGGATTTTTCAAGTATTGTGATGACACAAAATGCTATTTAAGTGTAACGATAACATTACATGCAAGATGTGTAGAAACCTTCATAACTGTACACACACCCAAGTTAAAAAAAAAATACAGGTATAATTTACAATTAATAAAAAGCACTATTTAAACTGTTTTGTACTTAAAGATTTGGCCCAGCCAGCATAAAATTAAATCAATCCATGTGAAATGGCAAAAACCCATCTATAAATGTTATCTTAAGGAAAGGGCATCATGTACTTTTTAATACATGCTTGGACTCCTTTCTATCAACTTTAAATACACTTATCAAAATACTACAAAACCAAAAAAATCATTGCTCACAACTTAAACATTTACAAAAATCTTTTATCTTCTTCTGTGACGTACTCTTTGCTTTGGGGAAAGGAGGTTTTCACTCCCAATGTCTAGTCCACTGTAAGGATGCAAATCCCCACGTTTCATTCCTCTTCTCCTCTTCCACTTTTCTGCCTCTCTGCTTTTTCTGCTTCGACCATCTGCTCCCTCCTTTATCTTCTTCTTTGGTGGAGATGCTGACCGCTTTTGACTACTGGACCTAAAAGGATCTGCATAGGAGCTTTCATCATCAGAGTTACACCGAGGCTGACCCAGTCCTCCCTCTCGCCTTGCTTGGGCCTCCCTCCTCAGCCTTTTCACCTCCTGTCTCTCTCTGCGTCGTTCGGGCCACGTCTTCCTCCTGCAGCCTCGGCCGTGCGCTTCCTGCTTCATCCTACTTCTCCCCTGGACAAGTTGATTCTCCTCACCGCTGTCCCTGAGTGGCTCAGACATGTGCTGCTGCTCAGGGAAAGGCAGTGATCCAGCACACACATGCTCTGAAAACACAGACAATGGTGAGAGAGGAAATGCTCTCGATAATGAATGTGAGCTTGTGGGTTTTTTTTTAACTATACAACGTAAAAGCGTGATGCTCAGAGCAAAACCTGAGGCAGAAAGTAGTGACATACACCTCACTAATTTGTGTCAGTGTATAACTAGTTTTCAGGTATCTGTTATTTGCTTGAGTATTTTTTTTTTAATTTTTAAAACATGCTCTTTAGTTTAGTTTTAACGCACAATGCACCTTCACAACACCTACATGGATGGGATAACATACAAAACACAACTGTGTAAAGCAGTGCACAGATATCGCCCATGACAGATGCAACAATGTAAAATATTTTAAGGCAAAACAAAGAAAGAACTGTAGAAAAAGTTGACAATTATTTAAGAGATGGAGAAAAAATATTAACATAAATGATGCGAGGTTCAGTTTACACAGAACAGTCAGCAGAAATGTAGACGTGTTTAGTTTTATTCTTTGAAAAAATTGCAGAGCTTGTAATTTAATTCTTTGACTTGAGTAAATATGTTGAGTCAGTACTTCTACCCTTACCAGTATTTTATTTTCAAAAGCACCTGTACTTCTTTAGAACAGTATGTGTGTACTTTTTGCAATCCCTAATTGTATCTTGTTCATCTCAGCCAATAGGGATTAGAAGACTGGTCATACTGTATCTGCTGATACACAAAGGCAGATATAAAGTTCTCACATACAGCTGACAGAAAGCTACAATTTCCACTTACAATGCATTAAAAAAAATCACAACAGCTTTTTTTCATGAAGCAATATATTTTAAACAACATTCAACCATTGTACACTATAAATGTAATTCAACAGCCAAGACACTGCCAAGCTGCAGTTATGCCACTCTATATAGTTTATGCTGAAGTCACTTCATTTTGAGCCAAGTGATTTAAAAATACCACACCAATTTAGTAACAGCAGCATTTAACATCTGAAAATATATACACTGACAAGCTTTACTAGCTGCTCGAGCTGATATCAGCTTTTAAAGTCAAATACAAACAGGTTCTGATTGTAGCAGCTTAAATGTGAAGAATTTCTGGTGTCTTTGCTCCTTTAGGACAGTTGAATATCTTTGGATTTTGAACAAAAAAGGGACACCTGAGGATGTCATCCTCGCCTCTGGGAAACATCCATTGACTTTTTTTTTTACTATTTGGTGTCATTTTATTTACCAAAAAAAAAAAAAAAAAATTGCCCAGAATATAAATGAGTGAGTGTATGTTTAAATATGTCACCTGTGGCACTGTTCTGCATCCTGGCGTTGAGCTGGAGGATTTCCTCCATGGTGTCGTAGTGGTAAACATAAGGAAGAGAGGGAAACATCCCACTGACCATCCTCCTCTTAGTGCACTCCTAACAGCAACAGAACATCAGATGTAAGGACACAGGAAGAAAAAAGGCCTATTTGCACATCATGTGATTTAGTAATTAGCCCGTGTTTAACTGAAATTCACCAACATTATCACCCAGGCACAAGGTCACTGTTCACTATTAATGACAGTAAAACATTTCCTGAGTGCATGCTGAGATTTACATTATATATTTTTGCTAATATTACTGAACCTCAGTGCAGCATAAGGCTTGTCAATACAGCTTAAGAATGAAATCTCAAATTTCTTCAGCATTTGGATAATTTGTGATTTCAAGCAATTTCTTTTTGTATACATGAAGACATTAAGACAAAAATATGATCCAAAAGTCTTTCATAAAAGTTCATCCCATTTATAAGTGTATATTCACAGGCTGAAATGTGCACGTTTGTTGAGCATGAAATGTCTCCATAGAAAAATCTCAATATTGATTCAAGCTCCACATATAATTTTCAGACAGAAAAAAAAATATTAAAGAAATTAATTCAATATAAAGGTCTTACTCTAGTGCAGCACTTGAGTGTTTTTGCAAAGAATGTGCAGTGCAGAAAGAGAAAAGCTCTGATAAGACTTCTCTTCCATTCTTAAGGAAAATATGCAGTTTCAGCCAAATCAGTCAAGAAATTAGCTTTTTAAAATTGGAGGTCATCTGTACTTGTGTGTTGTCTTAAGTAAGTTTTCTGCATCTTTCTTTGGGCTACATTCTAAATATTGTAAAAATAAAAATATAGGTCAAAACTCAACATGCAAAGAGTCAGTTTTATAGTGTGATATCAAATACCACAACGCATTCATAGCACCCAAGGGAAACATTATTGTGTATAGTGACATTCACCTCTGGAAACTGTATCCAGAGGCACAAATAAAACAACAAACCTTGCAAATCAAAACAATTACCAGACAACCTGACTCATGCTGGACAATTTGGGTGGAATTTTTACATTACAAACTATAGGTGTAGTGGATTTGCACTAGATTAAGACCACACATAAACTCTGCAACTATTACAATTTACTAGAGATCTCCCCATAATAACGTGGAAATAGGACTTAATAGAGAAGATGTGAGTACAGGTGGATGTAACACAGTGGAAAACAGTGATGTTACAAAGAAAACAGAAAAAGTGATTGGAGGAAGATAGGAGACATTAGATGTATTCTCCATTAAGGAACCAAAGAAGAATGTGAAGAGAGGCAAGGATTAAGTTAGGAAGGAAAAGAGAGATAGATGGCAATGGTGTGATTCACAGGAGGATACTTTTCATTGATCACTTACATAGCCATAATGGCCCCTCTTAGAGCAGTTGTAACAATGAGCTGGGCGTTTTTTACGTATGGAGGTTTGGACCGTCTGCGGCCTGAGGGGAACCTCTATCCTGATCTGGAAAAAAAGGTCAAACAAAAGAACATCTTTTAGTGCAGAAAAAAGCATTAGTTTCTCATTTCTTGGTCTGGAGGTTATTAGATGCCTTACCAAGACCAACCCCTGGTGAGGCTATTTGGACAATTTCCATTCTCAAAATACAAATATCTGAAAGCTATTGTTTACACAGTAATCCAGTAAAACACCCATGCTCAAAGGCTTTATTCAACATGCTTTTTACAAAAGGTCTCAACTCACCGTCTGGTGGTACTGTCTCCAAATATCTGGGCAGGTCTGAGCAAAGACAGGAAGAAAAAGAAAATGGTCAAAGAAACAGACCAGAAGAGTCATTGTGCATCTTCACAAAAGATAAAGTACTGCTTTATGAGATCAAACAACCTTTATATAAATAAATCCTGTGCAAGTCTCAGACCATATATAACTGACAAATGCTTCCTAGGTGTTCCTCAACACAAACACACCTGGGCTGTCAAGGATAAACTCACATCAGAGAGGTGTCCTGTCATCCCACAGCGCTGGCAGTGCTGATTCCACACCGGAGGCTTTTCACAGGGCCTGAGGCTGTGTGACGGCCGCCCACATCTGGAGCAGGGCCGGCTCACACATTCCTTTTGGATGTGGCCCCGAACCCCACAAAGGAGACATGTCGGACATTTCTGTGAACATACAAACAGAGGTGTGCTAGTTATCAAATTAAGACAAAGAGTTTTTTGAACGCTTCCACGGGGTCCAAGGTTAAAAAAAACAAACAAAAAAAACCCCACAAACATGCGTTCTGTCTGAAGTTATCTTATAATGAGTGCCATTGTCATCACAGCACAAAAATATGTTCATATTTCTCCACTACACAGTAAAGCACTGCAACTTCACTTTGCATACACTATGGACTCGGCTGGACATAAACCAGAGACCTTACAGTGACAGACACGGCACATAGGAGCAAAAGCTCACCAGGAAACCACTGCAGCCGCTATTGCTACTTTTTTTTTTCTGTGAAATCTATTTACACTAATTATGCGTGATTTACAGAAAAGGCTTTGTTTGTATTGTGAATAATACTTCCTTTTGCGCTGCATGTCTACATGCTTGGTTTTCAATGGGATTGCACTGATCACTCATTTTGAAATGTGTAGGTTACATTGCAGACAAAAATTCATTACCCACGACCAATTTATCCAAAATGGCAATGACACTACAATCATTCATGGAAAACTGTGGAGGCTGTGATCCTTGGAGGTGCCTGCATCAAGATACTAAAGTATATTCATTCTTTTCACATGTACATCATACATATTCAAGAATAGATTACTTTTTTATTGATAAAATCTTACTGCCATATGTGCAAACCTCTGAATATTCTGCAATAGTTATTTCGGACCACGCCCCTCTTTTACTTGATTTCAAGTTTGACTTTCCTGCAGCTAGAATCCCACAATGGAGAATTAATACATCTTTATTGTCATAGATACTTTCTGCACTTCAACTCAGGCAGTAGAGGAATTTTTAAGTTTTAATAGCTCAAATGAGATCAGTCCATCATTACTGTGGGAATCTCTTAAAGCTACTCTTAGAGGAAAAATAATTACCTACTCCTCTCATTATAATAAGCAGTGCAGAAAAACTGAAACTGATATAACTGAAAAAATATATGAAACTGATAGACAATACTCAATAACTCCCACTCCAGAGCTGTACCAGCAAAAAGTGAATCTTAAAACACAGTTTGATCTCTCCTCTACAGAAAAAGCAGAGCAAGCCATACCAAGGTCAAGAGGGACATTATATGAATACGGAGATAAAGCCAGTCGTCTGCTGGCACTCCAGCTTAAACAACAAGAAGCATCTCAATACATTCCACAGATATATGATTATGCAGACAACCTCACAACATGCCCCTTAAAAGTCAATGATACCTTCAAATTATATAACTCTAAGCTTTATACATCAGAACCCCCTCTCACAGACTCAAACATGGACATATTTTTAACAAGCATAGACATACCAACTGTAGATATACAGACACAGAAATCACTAGACCAACCAATAACCCTGGAAGAAATATATGATAGCATTAAGGGAATGAAAAGCGGCAAAACTCCTGGCCCTGACGGGTTCCCGTCTGAATTTTACAAGAAATTTTCACAACAATTATCACCATTATTATTAGATATGTTTAACCACTCTTTATCTGTAGGGGCTTTGCCAAAGACTTTGACAGAAGCCACTATTTCAGTTATTCTTAAAAAAGACAAGAACCCAGCAGAATGCAGTTCCTACAGACCTATTTCTCTTCTAAATATAGATGTTAAAATACTTGCAAAAATCTTGGCAGAAAGATTAGAGACATGCCTCCCCTCAATAATATCTGAGGACCAGAATGGCTTCATTAAAGGGCGTAATTTGTTTTTAAATATACGCCGCCTGATAAATATAATTTCTACACCATCCACGACAATAAAACCTGAAGTAGTACTCTCCTTAGATGCAGAAAAAGCATTTGATAGAGTGGAATGGGGATATGTTTAAATTATTAGAAAAATTTGGATTTGGCAAAAAATGTATTTCCTGGGTACGTTTGCTTTATACATTACCTCGAGCTCGTGTTCACACTAATAATCAATACTCAACATATTTTTCACTGTCCCATGGAACTCGTCAAGGCTGTCCATTATCACCTCTATTATTTGCGCTCGTCATCAAACCCTTAGCCATAAAATTAAGATCAACAATAAATTTGAAGGGCATAATAAGGGGAAACGTGGAACACCATGTATCTTTTACTTTACATTACAAATCCAGTAATCTGTGCCGAAAGAATAATTCAAATTTTGGAAGATTCTGGTACTTTTTCAGGGTACAAAATTAACTTGCAAAAAACAGTGTGTTTCCCAATCAATTCTCCAGTGAAGCAGCTAAAAGATGGGAAGATACCCTTCCATCTCACCCCAGATAGCTTTAGATACTTGGGGGTTACTATTGTTCATTCATTTCAGGAGTTACATAAGCAAAACTTTGACAAGTTGATAACCTAAGTTAAAGCAGATCTACCAAAATGGTCTGAATTGCCATTGTCATTAGCTGGTAGAGGACAAACCATAAAAATGAGCATTTTGCCAAGGTTTTTGTTTCTTTTTCAATGCTCTCCATTCTACCTAACCAAAACATTCTTTAAACAAATTGATAAAATTATCCTCTCATTTCTGTGGGAGGGGGGTGTTGCAAGAATAAGGAAAAGTGCTCTTTAAGCGTCAAAGAGGGAGGGAGGATTGGGGCTACCTAATTTTATCTTTTACTACTGGGCAGCAAATATACATAAATTACTCAGCTGGCGATATGAGGAAGAGTTAGACTGGTGTAAAATGGAGTCTCTTTCTTGTCACACAACTTCACTTGTAGCTTTGGTATGCTCTCCCCTACCTATCCCTACAAAAAATATATCAATAACCCAGTGGTTTTGTCAACTTTGAAGATATGGACACAATTTCGTAAGCACTTTAAATTATATAACTTTGTTTTTTTGGGACCATTGTGTAATAATCACTACTTTTTGCCCTCTCAATTTGACTCTGCATTCACACTTTGGAATGACAAAGGTATCAAATCATTCAGAGATCTATTTCTGAGTGGTATATTTGCAGATTTCAAAAGTTTATCAATCAAATATGATATGATATCTCCCCCAAAACCATTTTTTTTCATTATCTTCAGGTTCGAAGTTTTGTTAAGGATCATTGCACTACATTTCCACATTTACCTGATGACGATTCATCAAATATCTTAGCCACATCAGTAACTCAAACAAAAATGACATCCAAATTATATATTCACATTCTCCAATCCAGCCCTTCTCCACTTGACAAAATTAAGCAGGAGTAGGAAGATGAGCTAGCAGTCAAATTCCAAGATGACTGGTGGGATAAAGCTAAATTTCAAGTGAATCACACCTCATCCTGTGCCCGGCTTAATCTAATTCAGTTTAAGGTGCTACATAGGATGCATTTGTGCAAAGCCAAATTGGCAAAATATTTTCCTGGCACTAATGAAGCCTGTAATAGATGTGCCTCTGTTCCATCGCATCT
>JAPTGZ010000002.1:22802759-22817536 GCA_029814645.1 Fowleria isostigma
ACACACACACACACACACACACACACACACACACACACACACACAAACACACACACACACACACATATATATATATATATATATATATAAGTGACATGATCATGTTCAACATACACATTTAGAGGTTACTTCCCTTAACAAATCAAAGCAGGAGCATTAAGTTTGTATATTTGTGAGACAGTATTAAATAAGAAAAACTTCACGCAATTTTGGAAACCAGTACCTAATGCCTGTATTTTGCAACATTTTTACTATAAACTGATACATGAAGGACAATGAGTGCACTATTGATGTGATTCTGTTCAACATGCACATTTAGAGGTTACTTCCCTGTTTTCACTTTAACCATAAGAACCCAGTTTGACATTTGTGGCACTTCCCAAATGATTTATTCTCTATATATCACCATTTGTTATGGTATTATCTTCTGTATATTGTGTTTTTTTCAGTCAAAATCAGGTATATTCCAACATTCAATTCACTGATCATGTAGATGTTGATAATTAGAGTTAAGTTGAGAGAAAACTGAGGGAAAAAGTGACTTTTCCAGTTAAATCTCACATCAACTGAACATAAGCCCAGTGTGTCCATCCACTGTCATTCATCCAACTCCATGGGTTTGCCCAGTGAATCAATGAAGAAGATGATAGTGTTCCCATGGTAACTGCAGAGCCACTGAACATCAGTCATATTTGATGACCATTAAAAGATGAATAACTGTATTTTACACCAATTATTTACATGTATTAGTGGATAAACAGGGATTAGCCAGTTTATATCAGTAGATGATTTGATAGATGGTCTTTATGGGTTTAAATACATTGAATTTGCAAGAGATTTTAAAAATTAGAAGTGTTTTGCTATAGAATTGTACAGGAAGTTTTTTTTAAAGGAAGTTCTTCAACAATTCTTGTAGAGTAAGTTTTTTAGCAAGTTTTTTTTTTTTTTAGTATACAGTATACTCACTGCCTGTTTTGTTTTGGTCTGTTTTGTGTTCTTGTGTTGTATGTAAGCTGCTCACTACCGTATTTTTCGGACTATAAGTCGCACTTTTTTCATAGTTTGGCTGGCCCTGCAATTTATACTCCGGTGCGACTTACATATGTTTATTTCTTATTTATTTATTTATTTTTGGACAGGTACGACTTATACTCAGGTGCGACTTATTGTCCGAAAAATACAGTACTTAAATATATTTAATGTGCACATAGCAAAACTAAACTGAAGTGACATTTTCACCATAAATATTTACAGGAAAGACAAAAGTGCTGCATAAATGTTCGGGAATGCAGAGAAATCCGTGTTAGATGCTCAACTCACCCCCCCAAACCCTGGCCTCATGCGCCCCATTTAAAAGTCCAGATGAACCCTTCAGTGATGGATGCGGATAAAACAAACGCACCCCTGTGCAGACTCCGCCCATGAGGGGTTAATGGGTCGGGCCTAGCACTGGGGAGGAAGAACAGCGAGATGGGGGATGAAATGAGGTCAGGAAAATGCTTTATACACGGATGTTCAGTCGTATGTTGCGATGCATTTGGATGAAAATTTTACACACAGGAGGAGAGGAGGCTGCGGAACTAGAATGATGCTCAGAAAGTGTGCGTAAGAGCAGGAAAAACCAATCCTGACGGTCCGTCCGTGCAAACAGCCGATCAGCTGAGCCATGTATAAGCCTCTCTAATACAAGAAACGAGCATACACCAACACTTGGTACAACGCACAGAAATCTTTTATTACATAACAGGCTTTACTGGGTTGACACACGGCCAGTGAGCGAGTGACAGCCGCTGGTACAGAAAACACCGTCAATACAAGCATTTCAGCAGATGCATACAGACAGATCACACACCACAAAAACCTCATCATTTATTGAATCTATGACAACACACAAATCAGAAAACATACAATTTAATTAAAGGATTTTTAAGACTGAACCACAACTATGTCTAAATGCATAAGTGGACTTTTTGTTGCTTGGGTGCACAAAAGTCACCTTAATGCACTTACTTGAAATTTTTATGAATCCTTATAAATATAGTTCTGGTTAATTAAATTAAAAAAAAAAAAAAAAAAAATTGTCCCCTCTCAGCGCCACCAGGAGCCGCTAAAGTCATCCAATGTTGTCAAAACTGATTAAATGTCATGTTGAACAATCTGTTTGAACAGACTTTGCAGAAACTGAGAGCCATCTACACATTTCTACCACGTTCAAACACTTCATACAGCAAAAAAAATAATTTAACTCAAATGATTAATAAGTGGGAGTGAAAGGGAATGAGATATGGTTAATCTTTTTTGTCATTTTGTTTTTTTTAACAGTTTAAAATAATGATAAGGGTAAAAATAAGGGAGCGCTTCATTCATATTTCTTCAACAAGTTCATCTGTGAAAACACAAAGAGACAACAAAAACACTTAACGTTTTCATCCACAAGAGGAAAATGCACAGTGGTATTGATTGAGCAGTTACCTTTGTAAAACTTATTACGAGAAGAAGCTGTAGAGATAGGAGAACCCAACAATCCCAATGATGGCACAGCACAATGTAATCATCATCTTTTTCTGCAGGTTTAGTGGAGAAGAGACAGTAATCAGGTCATAATAGTCAGTAGATTCAAGTCCAAACACACACAACATACACTCATGTTCAGGCATGTGCACAGATAGTCCCAGTGGTGTTGCCCTTTTACCCTGGATGAGAAAAGTGCCCTCTCTGCTGGAGCCCAATTGTTTCTTCATCCATCAATATATTATACTCTGTGCAATCAATTTGAGAATTCTGCCCCCACCTGCTCCCTCACCAAAATTAACCCGAATATCAGCGCCATTGAAAACGTTATGCTGCTATTGGCCCACGTTTCATAAAAACAAAACAAAAACACACAAAATGTGTGATTTCAAAGCCTTGTTCTAAAGTTGCACTGATCCGATATTAGGATTGGATATCGTCATTCATGCCAAGAAAGGTTGTCATGTAGTTGGATGTTGAATTATCTGGTTTTCTCTAAACTCAAATTAATCTCACCAGAGGTATTTCAGTTGAACCACACCAGGTAAGACTTGGAGCTTCTTAAATCAACAATCTCATTATCTTTTATGGCAATGACAATAAACTGAATTGAATATTGGATCGTTATCAGGTATCGGCCAATACACAAGGCCCCAGCATCAATATGGTAAATGGTCTGTACTTATATAGTGCTTTTCTACACATTAATGGTGTCCAAAGCGCTTTACAATACAAGTCTCACATTCACCCATTCACACGCTACCACGCCTTGACTGGGAGTAATTTAGGGTTCAGCGTCTTGCCCAAAGACGCTTCGACATATGGACAGTTAGTGGCCGGATTCGAACTACCGACCTTTTGATCATTGGACGACCTGCTCTACCAACTGCGCCACAGCTGCCTACAATATATCAGCATCACAACTAAAAGTCAGATCAGTGCATCCCTACCTCATTCATCTGTTTACTGGTGTTTTTCATGTTTAATAAAAAGAGATACAGGCAGGAAGAGAATTTAAAGATAGTCTGACTGCTCTACAAATTAGACAAGTTCACTAGATTTAATTCAAAATGGTAATAATTGAAATGAATGCAGGACTTTAGTAGAGCTGCATGACAGTCTGATGGGATATATTATGGTATATTACTACTGTAATGCTTATGCTTCAACTCTGACGGAAAACAGTTTTAAAAAGTGTGGGGGCTAATGTGTTGTCAGCTTTATAAAGATTCTGTAAGTCATGCTGGATTTTTAGCCCTTTTTAGGCTTGAGCACCTGCCCCCCCAAAATGTTTGTGCACATACCTGCTCATGTTTGTGAACATAGGAGTTTGAGGAAATCATTGGGCAAAAAAAAAAAAATTGGAACAAAGGATCAGGGAGGTTATGGTGTTTGTGTTGAGCGAGGAAAAAAAAGCAGCAACTTACCTCTGTTTGACAGATTATCAGTCTTTAAAACCTGTACTTTGCAACACAGTGGTTAACATGTAATATCAACAGTTCACCATCCTGCTGACGACGTCCCATAAAAACAACCTCACAGCTCCACCAAAAACCACAGTCATCAAAAAATTTAAAAATGTCAGTTATACATTTACTTTATGTCACACAAAGCACAGGACACGAGGCAAGTAATAAAAAACATAAAATCTTTATTTTTCCATTTAAAGCCCTAGTACTTTGTTACTGCAGACCTTACTGATGAAATAAGAAATAAGGCTTGAATGCAAGTTTTTGAATGGAACAGCTGAAGCCAAAAGAGCAGACAGTGTGGACTAAACACCGTACTCTTCCTGGTAATCAGATTTAAAGGAAGCATTCAGGCTCTCAACAAAGGTTTCTGTCTGGTGGTGGCTCTGCTGCACAGTGTCTGCTTTCAGTTAATCTTGATATTTAACAGTGCTGTTAACTACTTTACTATATGTCGCACATTCACAAAACGCAAGCAGATTATTAACCTTATAAAAACGTTAATAATCATATAACCCACCCCATTGGTAAACAATCAGATGTTTCCAGTGGACCAGAAAATGCCAGGATATGAATTGTACTCTCAACAAGAACCACCAGCACCCTTAAGATCTTAGATTTCTACTTGCATCCTGTTTACGTAACTTTATTAGAAACTTGTCATCTGAGGCATCAGAAAGTATAATAAATACACAAAGTATTCTGGCACTTTTGGCAAAAACTAACTAGTGTTACAAGTCTCTTTATACCCCTAGGTATTGAAATATGGGTTTAACAAATGAGACAGTAATGTCTTTGTGTTGAGGGTCATCCTGGCTAACACTGTACTTCAGCAAAGCTACTACACAAGTTTTAAAGTAATTCTTGCAGTATTCAAGCATGTAGGTCTATGTATCCATCTAGACTGGATTTATGAAATGACTGCTCATACAGCCTCACCAGTCCATGTTTCTATGAGCAAAATCCTTCATATTTAAAAACACTGAAGAATCATAGGTGAGCGCACCGATCCTCTTCAAGTTGAACAAAAACAGGGTTAAATATTAACAGTACACAAACATATAATAATTCTCTTATTTACAAGATCATCTCAGCTTAATTACAGAGGTTAAGACATATTGAAATGTGAAAGTGCTGGAACTCCTCAAAAAACTGACAAATTCACAGTACAGTGAACATAGCTAGCATTCTTGATCATATCAGACAAATTAATAGGAACAGCGGTGAGGTGCTTCTACAGGGATTGGACATTACAGTTTCACCTAAAAAGAAAACACTTCACCACTTGATTCTTTGGCACGAAATGTTGACCACTAAAATGTTTAGTGAAACTCGGGGACTGTGTGGCTGTTCCCCCTGCCCCCCCAGTTCCCTTTTCTCTTCCTCTGAGATGCAATAGGTGATAAACCTCATGTCAGTTTCAGTCTCATTTCAGCAAATTATCCTCACACTGTCCAAAGCATCTGATGGAGTCAAAACTAGTCCCGTCAAAATGTTTCTCGTCCGATTGGCAAAGCAATTCAAGGCACAAGGTGGCAGGTCGGAGATTTTTATACAGCGATCTCCCTTCTATTGAAATGGTAGAGTGGTATAGAGACAGGTATCAGTCTTTTCAGTACTGGGTGAGCTGATGGAGGGGTATATGGAGTGAATGATGAACAGGCAAGGTGGAGGTCCTTCTATAGTACCGAGGGGAGGACTATGGCGAGGATGACGACAACAACCACAACACAGACGACGCCGATACAGATCAATTTCTACAGAGAGGGAGATAAACAGAGACAAAGACAGGACAGGATTAACGGCAGGACACATGAGCACTGAAACAAGCCCACACCAGACCCGACACCAGCTCAAAGTATCTCGCCGCCAGCACTACTTTTGTTTGCACTGCAGTAACCAGAGGCAAGTGCTCCAAAAGAAAACACACACCCAAGAACTACAAATACGCACAAACACACCTCAGGTTAAACCCTGTGGCCAAAGACAATAGAAACTCACACATGAAGCCTGATGCAGAGAGCGCGAAAAGCCTTTTCCAAAGCATGTCTCAAACCCACACCCATTATAGCAGCGAGGAGGTTATTTGCTCCAGAGTTACTCACCATCTTACTCAAATAGTTCATCGTCTCGTCAGTCCCACTGACAATCCGATTATGAGCGCTATTATGGCCAGCAAGACCACCACTATCACCACTATTATCACCATTTTCTGTTGGAAATAACCAAGTACATACAAGCACCATCGTCAGGACCATTCTCAGTGGAAACAACAATCCTGTAGCAGAAACTAATGTGTATGTACTACAGTAAAAAAAAAAAACAAAAAAAAAAAACTATACATTATGGGTGAATGGCACCACTTTTTAAGAAGTAGAAAATTAAGATGTAAGGAATATGAGGAGTCACAAACACTTTCATTTAACAAAACAAAAGCTGACCAACACGACAAATGAATAGAATAAAAGGTCGTTAGGCCTCAGTTCAGAATGTAATGTTGACAAAAGAAAAATCCAAGCTTACTGTTATAGATAGAAAAGGTTATAAAATAATAAAAACTTGCATACCTGTAGATACAAATTTATGCAACGCTTCATTTGTGATATATACATGGATAATTATTCTGGTTTATTTTATACAATGAGTCAGGGTTGGCCAATAAAACTATAGCAATTATCATGATATCATTTTAATATCCCAATATACATTTTTATCTTTAAGATTAATTTTTGTATACATTACCACCTATAACCTTTAAGAAATTATTTGTTTTGTTTTTTTTATTTTGCTCTTGCATACTATCATGCAAGAACATGATAATATGTAATTTTACATCTGTCCTAGTTATATTGTCAGGGATGAACATTTTGCTCTATATAACCCAGGCCTTCATCCAGTACATTCTATATACTGTTTATGGCCTGTTCTAACAGATACTACTACTGCAAATATGTTTTGTACAGTGGAATATATAAAACATAATATGGTAACACTACAAACAAGTATGACAAACACATCTGTTGGTTGAAGTTTGGAAAATGACTTCTGTTGACAATGCATTAATATATTTCAAAAACAGGTATTATAGGCACATATAGAAATCAGCTAAAAAGCACTCAGCAGTATCTCCAGATACTGCTAAAAAAAAGAAAACCACCATGGGTCAGCTGCAAACAAGGACAAGTTTGGGGTTAAAGCACAAAGAAAACAAAAAGACAAAGAAAAGAGCTCGTGTATGTGTATTTGTGTCATTGTGTTGAAGTGGGAGGCGGGGGGGAGGATTGTTCAGCTTCTTGTTGGTGGGTGGGTCACAAGCACAGTAGTCCAGGGGTCACCGGGTGGAGGTCAGGGTCATCACAGGGTAAGGGTCAAGATGCCGTTCGGGATGGTCTTTAGGTTCTTTAGGTTACCAGGTGGATTTCCCAAAAGCATTCCGGGTGTTAATTTAATTACATCTGAACTATTTAAAGTAACTCATTTTTTGCCGTGAACAACAATGTCTGTCCTGTCAGACAGAGAGGCTTATGGGTAAAAGCACACATAAACCACAACATCCTCCTCACTATCCAACTCAGAACAGAAACCCATTTTGTTCTGCATGTGCGAAAATACTATTTTCTTCTGGATTAAAGAAAATAAAGAAATACTGTATTACTGTTGTGTATATCAATTCATTCATTCATTTTCCAAACCACTAATTCCTCCAGAGAGTTGTGGGGGTGGTGGAGTCTATCCAAGCCACCAAAGGCAAAGGTGAGGTACACCCTTAGAGGTATCACCAGTTCTGCTAACATTAAATATATGTGTATATATATATATATATATATGTATATACATATACATATATACACTATATAATACAAAGGGTTCCTACAGATTTCTAGAAGTTAAATTCAAGACTTTTTTATGACTATTTAGAAGAGAATTTAATGCCCAGTTTATGGCCATACTGCCAAAAATTTGTGACTCCTAGAATTCAGGAAAATGTTGCTGCAACACCTTGATTCCCACCATTCAAGTAATTTCTCGTCAGGGGACGCAAATTCAGCGATGACTGTTTTCTAATTTCAACATACATTTTTGGGTTGGAACCGAGTAGACGTTCCCAGATTTCCCAGACACATTTAAACACAATACAGTAAACATGACTTAAGACCAACCATATTAACTTTAATACCTTTTAAGTACTGTTTTAAGGTATTAAATACAGATTTGTAAATTCAGGACTTTTAAGACCCTGCTGGAACCCTGAATATCGTATAAACATTTGCATATATAGTACCAGTTAAACAGTTAAGCTGAAATTAGCAGTTGATTAGAGCTAGTGAGAAACAGCAAAGGTTATCTAACTGGAATTAGTTTAAATAAAATGATTAACCAAATTATTTCTAATTAGATTTTACCCAATCACCGTTTCCCAGTTCAGTCAGACTAAGGGAAAATTACAATCAAAATTATCTTAAAGTCATAAAGGAACTAAAAAAACACACAGAAAATGTAGCTAATCAATTTAATTAGCACCTTGCATTAGACATTCTTTAGACATAGAAATATCTTCTATATTCAAAAAGAAATTACATAAATTTTCGTCCATCATTATTAAAAACAAAGATTAATCTAATTAAATCTAAAACATAATTTATTTCAAAACAGAAAAGACAGAAAGTAGTATTTTCCCACTTGCAGAGCACATGCAGTTACAATAGCCCAAAAATGTGAGCCAAGTCCTTTGATTCCCACTTTTATTCTTCAGACCTCCATTCCTGAAGCTGCCTATTTAAAGCAACAAAAATTTGTGAATTTATTTTAAGTCATTGCTGCTACTTTATTGTAATCAGACAAAGACTTTTTGTGCTTTTGGGAAACCAGCTGACAACTGTTTTACACAAGTCACTCACACGTCGAGCCTCTTGCTGAAATTTTGCAGCTTTCTTAGTATCCGCTACAGCCCGCTCCACAAAGCCCACTGATTGGTCCATGTTGCTTTCAATCCTGTCAATCATCCCACCCTAAGGCAGGGCATGGCGTCAAAGGTGATGAAAAGCAACAAATGAAGAAACTGTTTTCAGAAGTGCGTAGGGCCAAAGTCAGAGCGATGCAAACGGAATGTTACAATAATGCAGGACTAGCACAAAGTCTGTGGGAGTGTGACTGGTACACATTCAGCGTAGTTTAAATGTGTCAAACAGTTAAAAAAAAACAAAAACAGTGTATATGTGTCTGCAAAATGGGTAGAAAACAGGAAGAAGTTACAAGCAAACTGCTACATCTGTTGGCTGAAGTACAGTACCTTGCGTGCTTTGGTCTGGTACCTTACAGCTTTTTTGGTCTGTTCCTTAGCTTCAACTATGTGGTCCACTGACTTGGATACATTTTGCTCTATGTTGTCTACAATGTCACCCTGAAACACACAAAACAAATAGTAAGAAACAACAACACTGCACAAACACAGACTAATCTGGATTATTGCTTTGAAGTTTCTGGCAAGTTTGTGTGAAACAGTGTTTAAAGGAGTGATATTTTCCTTTTTTTTTTTTTTTTTTTTTTTTTTTTAAAATGGAATTATGCATTTTAAAATAATTCTCTGTGGGCTACATAAACTGTAAATGCTATGCTTGGGTCTGAATTCTTCATTAATTCAACTCCACAGGTCCATCTTCAACCCTATTTGAGTAATAACCGAGTAAAGGTAGTTTTGAGTGCTGGCCCTTTAAATGTAAATGAGGCACTTCATACCCCGCCCCCTCCAGGTTGTTGACCATGCAGTTCTGTCCCGTTCATTCACTTACATTTGTTAATACAACCAACAACTGAACATTTGAGGGAATCAGCTTTAAGTTTAGACATATTTTCAGTATGGATTGGAATCACTGCTGCTGACAAACAATTATGCCCTACTCTGAGAAATGTTCAAGGGAAGTTTTGACCTTATATGTGCAAATTTCATGATGTTACTAAGTTTAGACGTAACAAATTAAGAAGGAATTAAAAAGGGTTGTAGAAATCCACTCAATTTTTGCTAAAATTAATATAAAGATAGAACTACAGCACCTGGAGGGCTCACATTCAAACTTTATAAACTATTCGGGTCCACAAATACACTAATAGTACCAAAGACTAATAAAAAATGGATTTAGCAAAATACGACCCCTTTAAAACAATGCATTCAATAAGAAAAAGTTTCATAGAAAACAGAAACAGGAGTGTACAAGAAAATCAAGCTTACCTCAAGCAAGGCTTTCCCTCAGAAAGCATAGTTTAAGTAGCAAGAAATATGTGTTACACTTCTGAGCACATACAGTATAAATAGTGATTTGTTGTCAGGTCTGTTCTGATGTTAGTACAATGTGTTTTATGAACATCTTACTAAATGAATTCATGAGGGTTCCTTCAATGCTGGGTGATGAGATGAAGGTGGCAGTTGAAGAGGAGAGGAATGGAGGATATGAAAAATGCATGCAACTAGAAAAGAGGGAAACAGAAATATGCACATGGATGTCAGAGAACAGAACAGGAAGCAAGTAACATAAGAGGAAGGAAAAAGTTGAGAATTGAAGACAAATGAAAGCGAAAGAGTGATGGGTGAATTATAAGAGTAAGTAAATTAATTGATTAGATGAGAGGTCATCACAGTAGATAATGTCCGTTGAGTGATGTCCATCTAAGTAGCGTACCTGGCTCTCCACCAGCATGGCGATGTCTACAAACATATCATGCAACTCCTTGATGCTGCTTTCCAGGCGGACAATGTCTTTGTGTCTCGCTTCGATCTCACTCAGGGCTTGTTTAGAAATCCCAGAGTCCACAATCTGCAGAGAGAGGAGGTCTGTTTTACCCACCCAGGATCATAATCACAACATTGAAATCAGGGGGTCTCAGGCCAGCCAAAACCAGCCCGCCAAAAATGTCCAACCTGGCCCCTGGGGATGAATTTTTGAGGTGCAAAAATTACACTGAAAATATTAACAATCAAGGATGTTGAACTATTTTAGGTCAGGTTCCACATTCAGATCAATATGATCTACAGTAAAATAATAGCATAATAACCTATAAGCAGTGACAATTCCATTTTTCCAGGTTCTAGGTTCAACTGGATTAGTTTTGCTCTTTTAAAATAAAACTCAAAAAATAATGACCTGAGCAAATGAGAAATTGAATGAGAAACTGTTCTCACTTTAGTTCCAAACTCCAAATTTTCAACATATACCTGTTACCAAATGTCTGTGTAACATTGTTTGTACATGAACAAATGATGTTTAGGCATAATACTGTTAAAACTGCACTTATTTTTCTTACAAAATCAGGTTATTCACATGTTTTTGGGAACAGATGGTTTGTAAATCTAAATATTTCCATAATTGAATGTTTTTATTGCACAAAGTATGATAATACTTGGTTATGATGGGTTTTTTTTTTACTGGTCACATGAGATCCCATTGGGTTGAATGCAGCCCCTGGAAAAAATGAGTTTGAGACCTCTGATTTAAATTTTAGTGTACAAATACAAATGTATTACAATTTAGAAAATAGGGAGAGGCGTCCCAGAAAAGCAAACGAACACTTACCCCTGCTGTGAACACAGCAGCATTCCCACTCTCCAACATCTCCTCCAGTTCTTCATCTGTTGTTGCTTTTCCAGCTAGAAAAATGTAGAAAGAGAAATGAAAGGTGTAAATATGTTATTTCCAAACAAAAAATACTGTAGCTCCTCACACACCTTTGTGGCTGTGTGTATGTATGTCACTCACTGATCTCTAGCTGTCTCTGAATACGTCCTTTACTCCTCTCCCTGAAGTCCACCTGGGCCTCATTGTACTTTGTCATTACCTCCACAAATTTCCTGGACAGTACTGCATGCTGGGAAACATGTAGAAACATTTAGTGCTGTACTGTTTGATATAGTGCTGTAGCTCAAATAGTATTTTTTTTTGCCAATGATTAAACATTAGTCTTCATGCAGAGTAAATGTTGACTTTCTGAGCAGGAGAAGTTTCCTTAAACAACAGACTTTAATCACCCCATACTTGTGTGTCGTCTACCTGTGATTTACGTATCCGCATGTCAGCTGAGATCCTCTCCTGTTCTTCTGACTCCAGATTCCTCTCGATGGCTGAGGAAATCCAAAGCATTTATTTTTAATTTGCTGCATTTTACATTGGTGTCATGTTTACAGTGAAAAGCAAAACCACAAAAAAATATTCATTTTGTGTATGACATGGACCTAATTCTAACCTGCACCCTGGGGCCTAATTTTAACTGTTACACTGGCATCCTGAATGTGTGAGTTACTGAGGGCTTAAAATGGTATTAAAATGAGGAAAGGGACACACCACCATGATGGCACACATTGCATGGACACATTACTGTCACACATCCAGTGTATTTATTAGGGGTGTAACAGTACAGAAAAATTTTGGTTCGGAACGTTTTTAGCACCGAGGTCTTCAGTTCAATACATTTTCAGTACAGTGAAGGAGACCAGTGAAGGGGGGAGGTACGTTCCGTAACTACTGAATACAAAAAGCAAAACTTCTCACACTTCAAACGTCCAACCCCCGCTGTCATACTCTCTGTTGTCATGTTTACCCCCCCCCACTGGTGCCCCAGTCTCATAATAAACTGTTCTTGGTTTTTTTGCAGCAGCACTGACAGTTCATGAATATAGAGGAACCCCAACACATGGGTTCTGCTTACAGCCAACCTGCTCATACTGCCATACTATGTGTGTTCTCCGCTTCAAGGTTTGCATGGAAACTGAAGGCGAATGTTAATATTCTTCACAAGTATTTGTTCAGTACACCTCCATATTGTATCGAAGGCCCCAAATCGAAACTGTTCAATACAAACGAGTGCACCATTACACACCTTGTATTTATGCATTTTAGCAAACTACGGAACTAAAATCCAAAAATCCAACGTGGACAGAAAAAACAATTCGGTAAGAATAGCAAGCAACCAGACAGAATCATCTACATTTTCTTACAGATTTCTACACTACAAAATCCACACTTGGTTGATGTATATTTTGTGGAGCATATAAAAAAAAAAAAATGTCAGACAGCTCTGTGTCTTTACATAATAGGTGTGTAGACTGTGAGTGTTTGATTATGTTAAATGGCCACAGACTCACTTTTGAGTTTGTTTCTTGCATTATTGGCCATCTTCTTTATGTCATTGGTGATTGCTTCCAAGTCATCCTGTGTTTCTGGAAAAGAAGAAGTAATCAAATTACATTTAACTTAATGTTAGGGAATCATTTGCCTGCTTATTTTTCTCAAAATGGTTGGGTTACCAGCTGCAAAGAGTAGTTTACTCTTGGAATCATGTTTCAAGTAAAGTTTTCAAAGCTTAGTACAAAAAAGTGGATGAAAAGTGTGACACTGGTGGTATCTTACTCTGATCTGACGTGGGAGCTGAAAGGATGACAGAGTAAAGCTTTTTTACTTCAGCCACATTCTCATCAATTTTGTCAATACTGTTCCTGATGTCCTCAATCTGAAACACAGAAAACAACTCAAATGAGAAAACAAGATCATGAAAGAACACCAACATCAGTCTTTATATAGTGAAAGTAGTACAATACTTACTGCTCTTAGAACTCACCTGAGAGAAAAACTCATCCATGAAGGCTGCATTGTCCACAGCGATCTCCACCTCATCGTCATCTTGATCGCACGTCTGAAAAAAATAGGCATTATCAGACTAACCTCTGGTAGTCCAGATGACAAGCAAGAATGTGAGAAGGCCATTACATAACACTTTAAGTATAAAGGATGTCATCTACACTTTGGAACAAAAGGATTTTTTGAATCTTAGCTGGGTTCACTGGGGCAAACATTTTAGTGTTTATACAGGAATTTATGTTCCATATTATTTATTAAAAACAAATAGGTTAGATCAGTGTTTCCCAACCCTGGTCCTCGAGGCACAGTGTCCTGCATGTTTTAGATGTATCCCTCTTCCAACTCACCTGATTCAAATGATAAGCCTATCATCAAGCTCTGCAGAAGACTCATAACGACCATTAGGTGTGCTGGAAGAGGGAAACATCTAAAACATGCAGGACACAACCCTGGCCTCGAGGACCAGGGTTGGGAATCAGTGGGCCAGATAATATACTGACAGCTATTCTACATATAATTCACCTCACTAAAAGCAAACTTTGGATGAATGGCACTCATAAAATGAATCATTTGGATTACAGTATATTGTTATAGTGACATTTCCTTCCTGAAAAATATCAGCATTAAATTTAACAAAATGTGTACATATATTAGGACATTTCCCATATGTTTATAAACAACTAGGAAGGATTTGGGTTGTCACTAGTACTGCACAATATATCAAAAAAATATCAATATTCCAATAGCAAGAGTGTGCAATATTCATATCACAAAGACATGCAATAATTAATTTTCCTTTTCTTTTCATTAACTTTGTTTCACACACTCTAACATGATAGTTTTTCTGGTATAAAAACTGAAGTAATGCTACTGCTGCTGGTTGAATGTAAGTTGACATGCTATTAATGTTAAAAAGATGTGAATATTTTCAGAGCACAACTTTGGCCAAGGCCTGAACACTTATATTTAAAGACTGTATTTATATATACAGTATTTACCAGGCAAGGAATGGAATATTTTTTAGTTAAAACTCTTACATGGCGGTACTCTGGCACTTTAGTCCTTATGAAATACGTACATGTCATTTACACATTGTTATATGTGAATAAAATGACAGCATACAAACAATTGGCTCATTTTAACATTGTTAAGGAACATTTTTCCTTGTAGACGA
>JAPTGZ010000002.1:22817932-22834520 GCA_029814645.1 Fowleria isostigma
ATATGTGAATAAAATGACAGCATACAAACAATTGGCTCATTTTAACATTGTTAAGGAACATTTTTCCTTGTAGACGAAACTGGTATTTCTTTAGGTGAATGAGAAATGTCACAAACTATCAGTATCACAATGCTGTACACCTATATCACATGTTTTGCCAATACCGCACAGCCATAGCTGTCACACAAAAAGGCTGTGTTATTGTCAAATATATGTTTCGATAATGCTCGATCAAAACAACAATATAGCAAAAAATTTATATGACTGATGCTACACTGATGTTATTTTGCATGTGTGTGTTGTGTTTTGTTTTCTTGTTTTTTTTTTGCTTTTATTCATTACCTCCTTTCTCTCACAGTCAAAAAACTTCATTGCATATAAAAAAAAACAAAAAAAAACAAAACTGGAGCATATCAAAATGTTCAGTCTTTGATCACAGTATTTTAAATGACAAAAATTTAAAAAATGAAATTGTGAAAACTTATATAACAATCTTTAGTATAAGAGAACAAATATGTATCTGCCACTGCGTTAAGTAGTATCATATATCTGTTGACCAAAATTTAAAAACTGGAGAAGGTATGCATGTGTTTAAGCCTTAAAACACAAAAGAAAACCATCATCTCACATAAACCAATATTCATACAGATACATTAATGTCCCTGCGTACATAACTTACATAAACTTAGCTACTTTTTAAAGAAAAAACAGGGTAGTGAATGAGTAAACAAAACCAAATACCTAATAATTATTTGATGCCAACTGATGTTATTTAATAATCCTATTAAAAACAAAAATGTAATATCCACCCCAGGTCTTTTATATGCTGATCTTCTCACAAAAGTCGTATTATCAATATACTAAGTATTTATTATGAATACACTAAATACTCAGGATTTAGACTGGGTTGCCCAATAACTGACGAGTTGGGGGTTTGAATCCCACTCTGTCTTAGTCATATGCTGTTGTGTCCTTGGGCAAGGCACTTCACCCACATTGCCTTCAGTGTCACTCACACTGGTGTATGAACGCATATTAATGTTTGGTGGTGGTTGGAGGGGCAGTTAGGCTTCCGTCAGCCTGCCCCAAAACAGCTGTGACTACAAATGTAGTTTACCACCACCACAGTGAGAATGTGAGAGAGAATTAATAATGTAAAGCGCTTTGGGTGTCTTAAAAAGCGCTACAGAAATCTAATCCATTGTTATCATTATTATTATTATTATTATTAATACAGAGTGTATCTCAATTTTATTTCTCTTCAACTTCTAAACATCTGCTCCTAAAGATCATGTAAATAAAATAACCAGTGACAGCTTAATGAAAGTGCTTCCCTGTTAGTCTCTCTGAAAGCAAATCAGCCAGAAATATTAGTGTGACCCTGACCAACCTACAATCAATACATTTTGTCCCATGATTCCTTCTGCTTAAGTCCCAAATATGACACAGGGGCTCAGTGGGCAAACATAGGCTGGTGCAGCAGGTTGGACACGCAGAGCTCATGACCGATGATGAATATTTATTTGGCACATGACGAGGGCCAAGCTCCAGAGCTGAACCTGTTCCATCTGACTATGAAAACCCACCACTTTGGAACAGAGAAAACAGATATCACAGATAGAGCAACAGTGTGACTGTTAGATCGACCGAAATGAAACTGAATGAGAGCGGACGTTAAACAACTGCTTGTTCCTTTGTGTTTATTATAACTTCTGCTTTTAATGATGTGTTATCATGACACACTAAGAGTATTGTTGACTGAATACGTGTTCATGGACAGTTCGATGCGTTTAGTAATGCGTGACAGAGGCATGTTGTCTGGACACTTGACTTTCCAAAGTCAGGTGTCTACCAGGATCAAAGTCAAAGTGTGGAAAGCATTGTCGACACACCTGTTAACTTCCCTGCTCTTATATCACCTGACTTCTACTTGAGTCACCTGACCTACTCTGCTCAACTGAAATTGCACACCTTTCTTAAATCTACAACATAAGACTCATATGATATTGCATGGACTAGAGTAAGACCAGCTTTGAAAACAATATGAACTTCAGTTTACAGCAGCAGAGCTACATCTATCTACCCACTTGTTAGTTTTAGATCTTTAACCTTCTAGTGCTCACGCAAAATTTGAATTGCAAATATATCCTTGGCAATTTGGTTGGAGCTGCTGTGACTAAATTCAGCCATAAACACAGAGCTCCCTAGGCAGTTGTTGACACACTGCCTGTTTTTCAATTTCTGTGTGAGTTATTCATTGAATAAACTCTGGTACACATTATGCTCACTCACACTGCATTTCTGCAGTAACAAGATAAGAACAAGAAGTCATTTCCTTCCAGTACGTCTCATTCAGCATAACTAACGGAAAGATACCAACATGTACGGCAAATTCTTTAACAGACCGACCAGCCCAAGGTCACATGTGCTTCTGTGTAACAATTTGATCCTTCCAGTAAGAGTCAGAAACAATGATTCAAATGGCTGCTGAGTAATGCTTTACAACATCTCTCATAATAAACTCATTTACTCTCATGATTCAACTTGGAAATGCCTCTCATTGGTAGACAACACAATACCAAGAAACAGAGTGTCTTCAAGTCATTGTATATCTCAGACTCAGACTTATTGTCATTCAAGTAAAAATTTTCACGGATTCCATCACAGAACGAAATGTCAAAATGCACAGCACAAAATAAAAACAGAATAGATTAGAAAAACACCGGCTAAAAACAACCCATATGTATAATAAATCAATTAAAAGCTACAATAAGACACAGTAAAAATAAATAAAATAGCAGAATATTGCACTGGGAGAGTCACTATTGCACCTCCTATATTATTACACTTCTCCCTCTCAGTTTTTTTTTCAACTACACAGGGTTGCACAATGCAGTCATCCACAACCGGTTGTAGTTGTCAAGTGTATGAAAGTCATATTTACTGGTGGACCCACTTTAATATTTACAGAAGTAGTTTACATGTAAAAAGAAAACAACATTTACATGTATAAAGAAAACAACAACCATCCTCTCATAATCATGTTCTGGGAAAATAAATATATAAACTGTGAACAAACTAGATTTAATGCCAGTCCTTGCAGCTGTGCCAAAATTTTGACTGAGAGTGAACCACGAAGCAGCAAATTAGATTTTCTCTTTTTTCCGCCAAAATTGACAAAAGGTCAAAAAGCTTTAATCTTGTCTTTAGTGACAGCAAGACTGAGTAATAATCAAAACCTTAAAAACATTGGATAACATTTGATTTCATCAAGATTTTTTTTTTAAAAAAATGACCAGCATAATGCTCCCTACTGCATCAAAGTTAGCTCAAACAGTGGCTCCTTCCTTTTATTCAAAACACTTAATTATGTCTATTTGCCATACAAAGCACCATATGTCATGTTATATAATCCCCCTCAACAAGGCAACGACTAGACAGAGGTTTACACTGGAACAGGCAAAGTGATCCTCTGTCTCGCAAATACAACTGGTCATCAAACTGAGTGCCTCTCTTCAAAAAGCCAGAAATATAATATATATAGAGGCGGTTTTGACATCAGTCTCTTCACTTGTGGCAAAAAATGTGTTGAGTATATACAAGCTCCAAGTGACCTGGCTTATTATCACATACAACATCACATACTAAGTTCAACTCCAGTCCATGCTGAATGTTCTCTCCCACGTTCCTTCCCCATGACTTCAAAAAAACAGAAGTGATAAACTGTCAGACTTTGTCACTAAGCATCGTAAATGACATAACCGTAATGGATTTAACACTTTTCTCAGTTAAAAAGGAAACCAGTTTAATTATCAATGTATGAAAACCCCTATAAAGTAAAAAAAAATAAACAAAAAAAAACAAACAAACCACAAAACAAAACAAAAAAAACAGCCATACTGAGTGTAAATTTTATGTGCAGCAGGCTTTCCCAAGGGAAGATTTGTAAAATGAGCTACCAGCCGTCACAGTGCCCAGTGAGAGACCTGGGGTCAGATTTACAGCAGTGTGGTGACAGAATCCGAAATACTCCATCAGGACTTGTGTTAATGCAATGCCAACAATCTGACAAGGATTTACAAACCCCATGAGTCACAGAGAAAGCCATGTTAGTGCCGTTACAGTTTCCCCATTCATATCTGAGTCAGTGGGGAAGTAAAGTGAGACGCGAAGCTCACCTGGTCTGTGCTGCCCTTTGGAGAAACACTGTATCTACACAACTCTGAAATGTGGAAGAAGCTTGGAAAATACCACCAGGGAAGTGGAATAGAAACAGTGAATAAAACAAAGCTGATGTCTCACATATTAAGATCAAACTTAGCTTATACAGATCATTTCTTGTCTCAAATATCAGCATTTAAGCAAGCAAGAATTCACAAAACAGTAAGATGTATGTATTTATATATGAATGTATGTTATAACTAGGGCTGCACAATATTGACAAAATTTGCGATATAAGTGTACAGCATTGCAATAACGATGATATTGCAATAATTCTTGTTCACCTAAAGAAATATCAATTTCATCTACTAAGAAAAATGTCCCTTAATGTTAAAATAAGTTAACTGTATACTGATTCATTTATAATTTTAGATATAATTTTAAGAGCTTTAACTTAATATTCCACTCCTTATGTGGTTTGGTAAATGCTGCATATAAAAATAAAATCTTCAAATATAGGTGTTCAGGCCTTGCCCAAAGTTGATCTCTGATAATATTCACATCTTTTCCACATTAATAACATGTAACCTTAGATCCAACCACCAGTAGTAGCATTACTTCAGTCTTTTTGCCAGAAAAACTACCATGTTAGAGTGGTAGAGAAACCACTCTGGTACCCCATGGTGAGGAAAACACAAAGCCAATGGAAAAAAAAACACAAATTATTGCACGTCTTTGAGATATGAATATTGCACACTCCGTTATCATGATATTGATATTTTTTGCGATATATTGTGCAGTTCTAGTTATAACACAGAGGTGCAGGGAGGGTGGACATTAGGGTCTAAAATGTATTCATGTAAAAACTTTTCCATCTGTCATATCAATCATTATCATCATGAATTTTAGCTGATATTGGTCTTCCAATACAACTTGAAGAAACCAGATGGTTATTTGTAGTTTTAAGATATTCATTATAGTCAGAACATGAAAAAATCTTCACCACCCCCAAAACACCTCAGAAATAGTTTTTGATTTGGCCCACAACATCAATAAAAAACACTTTAAAACAAAGCAAAAATGTGGATCATGATAATGACATCTACATGTAAAATTATAATTACCACTTTATTGCCCAGCCCTACCTGCGAGTCATGCTGTTATTTAAAGGTTCATGTTGCTTCTCTTTGTACAATGTCAGGTGATGCGGTTATGCTGGCCCATAAACACTCCAATCTACAGCCTAGATCAGATCTAATAACTTAACATTGGCAAGGGCAGCCAAGGAAGACAAAATAATGGTAGTGTCAGGGAATGTAGTTGAGAAAAGGATAAATTCTTAGAATGTACATATTGGGAGACGAGGACATATCCAACCAAAACAGCAAAGTAGGCTTAGTGGTCTGAAAACTTTCAATAACCTCCCAATAAATATGGCCTACTTATCTTGCTTTGTGTACTTTCTTTCCTCAAAAAAAAAAAAAAGCCAACTATGTGAGATACATACTGATCAAGGCAGACTGTAGTTTAACAACTTAAAAGACAGCAAATATTTGGTCAACAGTTGGTGGTAGCTATAGTAACACATCCCAACTTGGGAGACGAATGTAAAGTAAGTCTGTTTACAATCCTTACTTCTTTTTTTAAGGGAAATATGAAATATGATAGCCTAACACGCAAGACAAATTGCATAACCTATTTATGTTGTTCATGACTACTACAAATACTACTACCTTGATAATTCATTATCTACCAGTTTTTCCAAAACAGGATGATATCTTGATACATAAATGACCAGAGGGTAGTCGTTTCCCAATAACCAATGATTAGTAGTTTCCAGTCATAAATAAAAATGCTGTACCGTAATAAAACAGATCATTACTATATAGTTAGAGTCAGATGTCATGTTTGAAAAATCAGTCTCATTTCAAGCAGTAAATATCCCCCTTCTAAACAGTGCCTATCAGTCAGTTTAACTATTAACATTAACTACACTGCTTTGGTAACCTGTTGTCAACTATGACACCTGACACGGTACAATATGGCTGCAGGTAGGGGAAAAGGGAAAATTATGCCTGAATGATTTCACTTTTATCCATCACCTACATTACAAATCGCTTTCTGTAAATACAGTGTTACTGTGCCTAAGTTGGGTCATCATTTGGGATAGAATTGCTGTAACTATTGGTGTACTGTGTGTTCACTAAATGAACAGCTTTGCCCCCAGAGGGTCATGTTGAGAGGCAGGCCTATGTAAGTATATACTGATACAAAAGACACTGAATGAAAAACACAAACATTTCCTGGACTCTACTTACCGCTTTCAGTTGCTCCAATCGGTCCTTCATTTTTCAGTCTGTTAATACACACCGTTTCAACCACAGAAATGACCACTGTATGGTGGGAATTTTCTCAGAAACGAGTCCAAGTGTGTGAATTCCTCAGCCAGCTGGTAAGCTAGCTGTCCAACACAAACCAACTGCCAGTAAGGAAGAAAACTCAAGTCCACAAAACTCTTGAGAGAGGTGTGTGAGAAAACGACTTTCTCTGACAACAGGAGTCTTTCCGTCGTTTTTCCATACAATATGGCTGCTGGGTTTAAAGCCAGTGTTTTTTCTTTGCTAAATCTCTTCGCCCAGGGGATTAAAACAACAGTTGTGTAGAGCCGTATAATCTGCCTCTCCTCTGGCCACCAGTAATCATTCTAAAACGCACTTCTCACACTGACGCATGCGTACAGACGTCCTGTGTGCTCTCGGATGAAGCCACGCCCCAAGGATGTACTGGGCCACCTGCACCGGTGATGCATTCAGGTGTTGCACGGATAACTCCCTTTAACTGACTCGCAGCTTTCAACACAGCAACTCTGAATGGTTGAAAATGTCAATTTCAGTCATGTCATCGCTTGGGATGCCCTTATTAATTGGATTTGAAAGTTACTGATTGTAACTCTTTGTAATTAATTTTCAAAACAGACCGATCAGTGGAGAAGATTTGTTAAGCTGCAACAAAGTTAAAAATGTATTTGTGAATGTATGATTTTTTTCTTTAAGTTTTGTATATTTTAATTTTTATTTTGAACCACGGAAAAGCCTTCAGTGTTATTTTTGTTATTTCCTGCATGGTTGAAATGAGCATACATATTTATTTCTCATTTGCCTTTCTTCAGACTCAAGAAAATGCAGGCAATATGTGCACAACTATTTTAAGGGTTTTTTTCACCACACATAAAGCAACTGAAGCCTTCCAGGGAACAATTTTATTGCTCTCTGTATCTTTAGTGAATATTCCATTTCCATACGAAAGGAGTGTGATAAACAGTACAGCTGGTTGTCAAAAATAAAGTTGTTATAAACACACTTACAGTCACAAAATTGACAGCGTGTGAGAAAATAATCTCAGTACAAGCACCACTTATTGACTGATAAAGATGGTGGACTTTTTTATTGGTTTACAGAATATTTGAGGCTATTGATATTTATAAAAATTAAATTTGGAAAAGGCAGAATACATTTGAGCATAATATTCCAAGTTCAAAAAGCTTTAGTGACAGTAGTTTAATGTGGTCAATTCTTTTTCATAGCTATACCACAAGTTACATCTACTTTTTATATTTGTCATATATACATATTGTGCTCTGAATTCAAGCTGGCTTTCTTTAATTTCCACTGAAGACACTTGAGAAATTAAGTTTATACATATATAAACCATGTAACTATTAACTACACATATAGTAATTTTATTACTTTACAATTCTTGAAGTTAATTTCTGTGATATCAAAATTGAATAAGTGTTGGGTTTTTCTTAATGTGCCTTCCCTCAGGACAAGCCACAAGGAGGGAATCCCTGTTCCAGAGAGATCAAAGATATGTTTGTAGGTACAAATGACAAGAAGAGGATACACAAAGAAAACAACACACAGCCTTCCATTCATATGCACAAGAGTATGACGCATACAGAGAACGAGAGCCAAAGGTAATGTGTACAGAGAGAGAAAGGAATAAAAGCTGAATCCAATTAAAACTTTCCACCTCTGGGGGGAAGGATCAACAACCAGAAGAGGATGCAATCACTTACTGATCATATCTGAGCATCCTGGATAAAGGAGAGGACTGTATGGGCCAGAGAGAGAGAGGAAGACAGGAAAAGGCACATAGCTTGGAGAGCATGTGCCCCAGAGACAAACCAGAGGATTAGAATAATGCACCGGATTTCAAAGTTCACATATTACGTATCTCTTCTGCAGGACACTCATGCATTGAAACTAACCGTTTTTACCACAGGCATAATCTATCACATTTAACTAATGATACAAAGCATTTCAAGGTATATTTAAAAGCTTTAACAGTGCTGGATTGTCTTATGTCAGCGGTAAGATTACTCCAGAAAGGTGTACTTATCTGCTCACATCTTTTAAACTTTTAGGCAGAAAAGTGTGAAGACATGCTGTTTGTTTGTAGATGATGGTATTTCTTTGAGCCAGTTTGTGTTGGAATGTGTTTCCAAAAGAACCAAACAAGTTTAACAGACCAGCAGAATTAAAAACTTGTTTTATTAATGTATGATGTATGATATCATTATTTCAATACTGGAGTATGAAAGCAATGATCTGAAATCTAATTTACATTATTTATTATACTCATTTGTATGTAATCTATGATCCCGTGTTTGTTTTTTTTTCCCCCATATTGAAATCAAGAGGGAATATTTTTCCCACCAAAATGTAAACCATTTTCATTGTATTAATTTCAGGTAATGTTTACACAGGCATATGTTGATGCCAATACAAACACCATATAAAAATTGTATCTAACCCTGAGAGGAGGGCCTATTATTAACCCATAAAGACCCAAACATCCACCAGCAACCAAAGCCATCTACTGAGGTAATATGTATAATACCTATTGATCCATTAATCCAATTGATATATGTAAATAATTTATGTAAAATGCAGTTTTTCATCTTTTCATTGTCATCAGATCAATTTAGACATTCAGAGGCTCCACAGTGAATGTGGAAACAGTCATCTTCTATACTGTTGATTCACCAGTAAAACCCATGGATATGGATCAATAACAGTGATTTTAGACACTTGTTTATGTTCAGTTAATGATATATTTTACTGAGAAAGTTCCTTTTTCTTTAGTTTTCTCAGTTTTTTGGTGTAATAACCCTCAAGTTGAATCTGAGCTTTTATGAATATGTATATGATCAGTACATTAAATATTGGAAAATACCTTTTTACTGGGGGAAAAAAAGGCAAATACAAAAGATAATATTTCAATAAATGGTGACAAATCACTTAAGAAATGTTAAATATAGAGAAAAAATAATAATTTGAGAACTACCACAAAAGAAGTACTTTGTCTTTATTCGTAAATTATACTGATATACGGTGTCAGAAACCAGACCAATCAAATTAGTACTGATTTAATATTAATAAAATAGAGTGAATTAACATTAATAATTTCCTGGCCAACAGATATATCATGTTTGAACTATCTTTATTAATAAGTTTAATTATTATTAAGAGTATTATTAAGAGAATGTGTCCTCATTGCACTCAGGTCCGTGTAGTAACCATGGTAACCACCGGGCGTAATAACTGGCACACGTCTCAATGAACGTCCAGAATGTGGTTTACTGTTACGTAATAGTGTCGAGAAGGTCCTCTGTGGGTCAAAGAACGTGACTGACACCTGGTGGCCAACAGGTTACTCAACAGACCAGAATGAAAACATCCTATGAGCTCAGAGGAATAATGTCCATCAAAAATACATCCCTAATAGAGAATTTTTGTGATTTTCTCTGAATCATAATCCATGGGGACCTACCTGTCAGTGTAAACTCTTTCCTGCGTGTAGTATGTTCTCAACCCTCTCTCCTCATTTGTACAGCAGAACTTTTTTGAGGGTAGATCTTCAATACTTATTGCTGTTATTGAACGTGTACAGCTTTTGGACAATATTGTTAACAAGTCTTGGTCAGGCACATGCACAAAAGCAGTGGAAATTTAGGTGTTTGGATCATTCCCTTTAGTACAAATACTAACACAGTGAAATAAAAGTTGTGCATTCGAAGCCTTTCTTTTTAAGCTATGGTAGTGACTATTCATTGTGCAACAAAAAGATGTAGATGTACTACTGTTACACATTTTTAATTCATTATACTGCTCTACAACATGTTAAAGGTTGGACTTGTTATTTTATTCAATATAGTGCACACCACTCCCTCCAGTGCAGAGTTGTGAAAAATCAATCTAAAACAGGGGTGTCAAATATTCCCCCCCCCAGGCCAAAATCAGTGTGCCAGCCTCCTATCTGGCCCATGGGACAGGTTTGCAAAGTGCAGAAAAAAGGATTTTCAAACTCACTTTAGTTCAGGGCCACATACATACAGCACAATTTGATCTCAAGTGAGTCAGAATATTATGTTTATTACTAAATGTTTTGTACTTTTGTAGATCCCTTGTGAACTACAAGTTGTAATGCACAAATGTAAATGATGAGACAAGACAGCTATACCAGACCATTTTTACTCATAAATTGTGAGAAGGGCCCAGGGGTCGGGGGCATGCTGGCTTGATTCTGAGGTCATTTTGCACACAAATGCATTTGCATAAAGTCTTTGCCTACGTCACACCAATATGCTCATTCTGTGTGTATCTATGTTGAATGTGAATCACTGGTATCCCGTAACAATGTAAACAGAACCACTCTGAATGCCTGCTAGACAGCTCACTGCCATGGTAACAGACGTAAACAAGATTTTGACTAAACATCTTGCCTAAAGCGGCAGTCAGAAGAAAAGCCAACTTGTTTTTGTTCCCATTGTCGGTATTATTTTTTTTAATTTTGCATTTATACGTGGAAAACCATACATGATATTGTTATATGCGAGATATATAATCTGTGGGCCAAGCCAGCCATCTTTTGACAGTATAAGGATCGTGTGGGAATGGTAGCCACTTGAAATAAAGTATGTGCTCAACCCAAGCCCCTGACTATATGCAGGGTTCATACAAATTTAAGACAAATTTAATACCTTTTAAAAACTTTAAGGCAGGGGTCTCAAACTCATTTTAGTTCAGGGGCCACATTCAGTCCAATATGATCTGAAGTGGGCCCAAATAGTAAAATAATAATGAAAAAAAAAAACTTACTTTACATCTACAAACTATCCTTTAAAATGTGACTAACACAAACTGAAACCTATTTAGAAAAATAAGTGTAATTTTAACATGTCTCAATTTATCATTTGTACACGCAAATAACAAACAGATCACAATGAATCTACAGAACACTTAACAGAATATTGGTACGTAATAATGCACCTTTCTTACATTTTTAGGTTCTTTTTTTTTTTGTGAAAGTTTATTAGTCCCACAAGGGGAAATTCCAGAAGTTTGTCAACATTACGTAATTTTACTTTACAGTAAAATAGAAAATTACTTTTTTACTTTTACTTTTTTATTTACAGGTAATTATGATTTTATTTATCCCCCGAGCCGCATGTTTCTGCTTTAAGGTATTACATGCAAATTTTTAAAGACATTAAGACCCTACGTGAACCCTGTACATATAATATAGTTAAACTTGCATTCTTAAATCTCGAGTTATTGGTTATTCAAATTATGAAAGGGTAATTTGTAAATGTTAACATTTCCATAACTTAACCCCCCCACAATTAAAATAAAAGGTTAGAGTTGTATATAGGAAACTATTCTTACTGTTTTACTGATTCAGCTTAAAACTGGACTGTATGGAAGTAGCCCAGATGAGACCAGAGATCAGATTCCATATGACTGGTCATGTTGTCATGGAAGAGGGAGAAAAAAGCCATACTAGTGCAGTTTGTACAGTGTGAACATAGCCCAAGGTAACAGGGATTAGTGTTTATGTTGGGAGGTATGAAATAGTTTACCATCGTCTGTTCCATTTTATACCTGCAACCTAATCTCAGTGACTGAGCCCTTGGGAAAAATTGCACCCACCATTGTTCCTTGATGCACCTGTAACAAAAGTTTAAGTTCTAATATCTGCACTGCAAGGAGGATTACAAAAAAATTTCAGTTTCTGCAATGAGTACTTTGATTTTTTTAAGTTCCTCATGAATTTCGCTTTGCTCCAGTTCGACAGAGGCACTGAACAGACTGATGAGTAATTCAGAGCTATTTTGAGTTGCAAAGAACACTAAAAAACAAGCATGGACATGTTATACTGAGAATGTTTTTATTCAAAGTTTACTCCCCTTAGTGCTTCCAGTACACCATACAACAGCATTATGTGAGCTGGATAAGTGCAGTGGAGGGTGCTAAATGATGGAGTAGCACGTCGCCATGCTATCAACACTAGGGCGGGTGTGTCAATACAGTGAAATTAGAACCACGACTTTTCCACCAAGATTTTCTTAGTTTTAAAACGAACAAAAGAATTCAAAAATAAAAAAAATCTGAAAAGGGATTTTACAGTAAAGGGGGCTGAACTCCAACAAACTTCCTGTCCACAGTGGGGGGAGGGGGCGTCACAGAACAAGTTAGAGGTCGTCATCTTCATCTGGGAGTGCTGTTTGTGATGCAACCTGGACAGTGAAGAGGTGGTTGTTAGAATGGAGGTCCATTTAAACAAAAATGAGAACAAAGGTCAGCCAAATCTGACAATAGACACTTACTTGAAGCTCTTCTTCATACTTGGCTGCAAGAGATGGATCCATCTGGACTTCTGGGGGAGCGAGGGCAGGCATTGCCACAAACTCTAGATTAGGGTCGCCAATCAATTTTCTTGCTAGCCACAGGAAAGGCTTCTCGAAGTTGTAGTTACTCTTGGCAGAAATGTCGTAGTACTGGGGGGGAAAGTGTGGTTTCATGTTAAAAATACAAGTTCAAACCAATAAATAAGGATTAAAATTATGATCGATGTGCCCATTACTCAGCTTAAGGTTACGCTCGGAGAGTAGTAGTTACCTGCAGGTTCTTCTTGCGGTGAAACACGATGCTCTTGGCTTTCACTTTCCTGTCTTTGATGTCCACTTTGTTGCCACAAAGGACAATGGGAATGTTCTCACAGACGCGAACCAGGTCACGATGCCAGTTAGGTACGTTCTTATAGGTGACTCGAGAGGTGACATCAAACATGATGATAGCACACTGAGCTGTAGGGGAAACAGGAGATGTACAAGTTTGCGATTATACAAACTGTTGTTACCCATGTCAAGTTATGCACAACAATTATTCAAGAAAAAAATCATGCAAGGGCTGAGGAGTACCTTGAATGTAGTAGCCATCTCTTAAACCACCAAACTTCTCCTGGCCGGCTGTGTCCCACACATTGAACTTGATGGCCCCTCTGTTGGTGTGAAACAGCAGTGGGTGTACCTCTACTCCCAGGGTAGCTAGAATTACAAGCACAGACATGATAGTAGAATAGAAAGGTGAAAAAATAGGTAAAACTATTATTTAGTAATGAAAACATGAATGAAAAGACATGTACCGTTCAAACAAACTCTGCAGCATGTATTCTGTGCATTATCTCAGAACATAATACACCTCTACCAGTGGTTGAATCATTGATTGAATAACATAAATACAACAAAGCTACTGTACAGGGAAGTGACCATAGCTGTGGCTATAGCCATATGGAGTACTATTATGATTGAAATTGTCATATTTTGCTACAATTTCAGTTATGAGAAAAGGCTAGCTTCTATAAGTCTCATAAAGCACAGACCTTCAGTATATTATTAGATTATACATGAGTGAAAACTAAGGACCATGACTTTATAAATGCCAATTGAAAGGCTGACAACCGCTCCACTGCTCCAGAAGCTGAGTGGGCTAAAACGGCGCCAGTAATGCTGCTCCTTGTAGGATTTACTGAAATTAACGAGATTTGCAGTTTCATGCCGATTAAATACTTACCAACATATTTCTTTTCAAACTCTCCTGTGATGTGCCGTTTCACAAAAGTCGTCTTCCCAGTACCTCCATCTCCTACCAACACAAGCTGAACAGCAGAAGAGCACACTTAGTTTAGACTGGTTGGTACTGGTTCTGCATTTTAACGGTTAGCACAGTTAGCCGCAAGTTGCGTTACAGTTTTACACGTATTTTGGACAAGTACAAGTGACCAATGATAAACTCACCTTAAAAACAGCTACGGGATCATTCATCGCGACCGCGGCCGCCATGGTTACAGATTTATAGGAGCTGCGGGAAACAAGGCGGGATGGTTAGCACAGTGTCCGTCATCATGCTACCTGACAAGTTAGCTAGACAACGGCGCTTAGACATGCTCGTCTGAAACGTTAGCCAACAGGTACTTGACTAATTCAGCATAAAAAAGTAACATGTGAACAACCACCGATTGTGAATATGTGTGTTTAGCATCTCAGCCCAACTCTTGAGTTCGCCAGTGCATGGCGTTGTACAGCTTTAGCACTTTCAGTGACTACATGCTAATGCTCCGGCAGTTGCCGCGTTCATTGCATCCATTGAGATCACATCATACAGATTATCCAGCAGTGGGCCAGTGGCACGTATCGGCAATAAATTTGACTTATATCCCGATAGACTACCCCCTAGAGCCAGTTGTGATCACAAGTACATGCTAGGTAGCTAGCATGTTACGATCGTTGGCATGAGTGCGCCATACAACCCGCGACGGCACTTTTTCTTGCTCGACTGGAACAATTGAACTGGAAAATTATTTAATCTGTTCCATGTTGCAATTGTTCACCTATTAGAACCGACTAAAACAGGTCACGTCGATTTAACTTGACTCATTGAAACGTTGTATATAACAACGATGTTAAAAACACTTAATGACATATGTGCTATTCTCAGGAACAAAGCGGCGGAATGAGGTGCTGTGCGGGCTAACCTGTTAGCCAACACAGCATGGGAGCCATTCTTTCCCCGGAGCTAATGCTAACGGTAAGTTAGCCGAGAGTTAGCACCAAAAATCAATGGCCTAATGTGGCGGCTCATTCCTCACGTGGCTACAAACTAAACTCTACAGAAATCCTAAACATAGCCTCAAGTTTGCTGTTGTTTTCAAACACTTTCTGGATTAGCACAAAGTTAAAACATAGGATGGCCCGTTCTAAGAGCAGAAAATATAGACTCACCCGGTGCTGCTGCGAAGAAGGAAAAGACTAAATGGCTGCGTTCGCGGGAGATTCAGCGTGGACTATGAGTCAGTTTCCGCCCTTATCATGTGACCACCTCAGCGGCAAAACGCACAGTGTTCCATGCATTAACAGTGGCGCTCACAGACCGTGATTCAGCATGTTTACCCCCCTAAAAGACTCCAGTTATCTCTGGGACCCGCAGATATACAGTAAAGGGTAACTCAACTCAGACGTTTCCAACACAGTTTCCAAAAACCAGTTTGACCTCTGTAATAAGAAATCTGCTGATGGGAAATGACAAATACCAAATACAAGGACCAGAAGCTTAAAATCATTGTATTTTGAGGAAAATTAATGTACATACCTATTTTGACCTTGCTCATTAAAGTATATACACAAAAGATGTGTTTGATAAACTTGTTTGCGTTTGGTGTTGCCATGCTACATGTGCATCTCTTGCACCACTCATGTTAAGTGTGTATTTTGTCTACGTCATGCATTTATTGACTGTAGAGGCATGTGAGACCTATGCAACACCAGGTGCTGTGCAGGCTGTTTGTAGTAAGGGGTCAAATTACTATACTAGTGCAAAAATGAATTGAATATTGAGAAAAAGTTCAATATTTTTTGTCACTCATTTCAGAAAGTAAAACCTATATATTATACAGACTCATTGCACATAGAGTGAACTATTTCAAGCCTTTAGTTCTTGAAAATTTGATGATTATGGCTTACAGATCAGAAAACTCAAAATTCAGTGTCTCAGAAATTAGAAATTATATAAGATCCATTTAAAAAAAGATATTTTAAACAGAAATGTCAGGCCTCTGAAAAGTGTTCATTAATATGCACTCAGTACTCAGTTTGTTCTTTTGCATGAATTACTGCATCAATGTGGTGTGGGCTGCCTGAAGGTGATCTGCCTTCAGGCCACGCCCACATTGATACAGTCATTATGCAAAAACAGGCTTGAACAGGTGTTGAGTGAATTATCCATCCTTTTTTTAAAAAAAATTGATCTTATGTAACATTCAAATTTTCTGAGACACTGAATTTTGAGTTTTCTGATCTGCAAGCCATAATCCTCAAAATTTCAAGAAATAAAGGCTTGAAATAGTTCACTCTATGTGCAATGAGTCTATATATGGGTTTCACTTTCTGAAATGAGTGACAAAAAATATTAAATTTTTTCATGATATTCTATTTTTTGAGATGCACTAGTATAGATAGATAGATAGATAGATAGATAGATACTTTATTGATCCTTTACAGGAAATTACAAAGAGGCAGCCAGCTGAA
>JAPTGZ010000002.1:22838963-22854781 GCA_029814645.1 Fowleria isostigma
AATCTGAGACATAATATTGTTAAAGTTGAACTTTGTTTTCTTAAGATATTCCAGTTTGTTCATGTTATTCACATTGGATTAAAGGATAGTATGTAGATGTAAACATTTTTATGGTATAATTTTACTGTTTCTGCTCTAAAACATAGAGGGAAGTTTGGATTTGTCATTATTTATATATAATTATGGTATTATTATTTTTTTGGTGCGGCCCGCTTCAGGTCAAATTTGGTTGAATGTGGCCCCTGAACTAAATGAGTTTGAGACCCCTGCAGTAGAGGCACCGCTGTAGATTAAATTACCATCTACATCTTACATCTACTATCTACTATCCTCATCACAATAACACATCTATACCTGGTGGTGGGAAAAGCATCCTCATCACAATAACACATATCATTTACTTAACTCACTAGTACCTGGTTTTGAGTAGCAGGTGAGAACACGCAGACTTAATGCAGCAGTCATCTGACCATAACAAACAGAAAAGCACAATGAATTAATACAAACTACAATGCACCCTGGACATTACTGAAAGTTTATGCAAAGATCAAAACACTGTTGAATTTAGTACAGGTGATGGAAGAGCACTCCAGTTGACTGAGCTCCAACATCCTGTAATCTCACGCCCCAAATCCCCGTCTTTTACGTCAGAGGTCTGTAACATTCACGACAAGCAGGTAGAATAGGAAGAACAGGATCCTATTCAGCTTGGGAACATTATTATTGTTATTATTATTATTATTATTATTATTATTATTATTATTATTCACGGATTTATTCCACGATGCTTGACCTTAATAGAACCGCCAAATCACACAACAACAGTCAAACATGGTTCTTTTAAAATTAATAAATACTTTTGTCAAGACAACATGACTGTGTTAGTGTTAGGAGGATGGTATGGGGCTTTATTTAAAGAGCTAATAATAAGGGATTTAAGTCCTAAGATGATGATTCATTCTTCCATGTGATGCAATGTTTCTGAGGCGGCTGTTTGTACGATATGTCATGAACGCATCACATTACATCGCATTACACGAGACCGTTAGCAAAATCTGGATTTACTGTTGAGGAGGGTTTGTCATAAAATAAACTTATTTATTTACTCCTTCCCTATGGGAAAAAGTTCAACTCATTCATTTAATATAGTTCAGGAAGAATATAAAGTTATCCTGCGTCCTTATCCCATGTCAGCTACTCAACATAACGTCATTAAGTACTCTGTCTACCCTCCCACAGTTAAAGTAAAGTAGTTCAGCTCATTTCACAACAGTAAATGAACTCAACATTCTTACCGTTCTATAAGTCCAACTATAAAGTCTTAAATAGACAAATCTTTTGTCAGCAGTTTGACTGCGCAGCAACAGGTATCCGACAGTCAACAGTGGTCCGTGAAATGCGCAACTGAAAAGCTGCATTCAAGTGCTGCTCGTTTTTACGGAACCTCGGCCGGCAAATTATGAAACAACTTGATTTATAGCAATATCCGGTGTTACATGGAAGAATCCTTGGATTTAAGGTGTTAAAGCATTCCTTACATCAAACAACAGCAGTTTTAAATGTGCAGACAAGAGGAAACTCTTAAAAGGGCATAACCAGTCAAATTTTAGAGAATGTGTCATTTTCTCTGATGTCATTTGATGATTCATATTTGAGCAACTGAGTTGCTGTCAATCCCATGAAATCTTTTATATAAACAATTCTATTCTGAAAATAACACTTTTTAGCAGCCCACAATGTCATTAAGAAGGAGGTTGACTGAAGAGCTATCATTTAAAACAGCCAGACAGAGAGAATACAATGAAAGTGTGACAGAGAACAAATGAACATGAACAGGGAGGAAGTTTGTCTTCCTACTCTCATCACTGGGAGGATCTCACACTTCACCTCCTCAGTAACGGAGAGCTCAAGCAGACGGACATGTAAAAGGTATTCATATTTTCATATTTCTATAGATTTAACTGTTTCTCAACTTATGAGAGACACATGTCCCATTTGTGTCGTGATGTTTTTAGTTTGCAAACAGGAAGTGAACTTGTGTTTCCTCTCTGATTTCATATTTATAATGATAGAGCAGACCCAGTCAGTCTCCTTAATGACAATAGCCATTTTACACTCCTTCTGTCCTCTTCTCTGTCAGTAAGATGTTGAATCCATCAAGCCCAGCCCAGAAGACGCTCAATGAGGAGGACAGCTCTGGATCTGATGTGGGGTCAGAGATTGGATTAGAACATGAGACAGATCGGTTTGGCTTCATTCTGACCAATGGATCTACAGCCAGGTGAGTAATGTCATTACTGTTACTACACTATCACCCCACTTAAACAGGGCGTTTGGATGTGATAGATATTTAAAATATGTGAACAGAAAGACCAGTACGTGGTGTGTAAGGTGTGCACTCTATCCAGCACTGTCTAAGCAGAGGCTCATGAAAGCAAAGGGCTCTGAATTAATGTTAAATTCAGATGAAAAAAGTAAACAGGACTTATAGAGTAAAAGTCTCATCCTGGAAATACAAAGACTAACACAACTAGACAAAAGATTTAAAAAAGGAAACATATCGTACAATGCAGTAAAATGTATTAGGCTACTATGTTATGTTTTCACATGAAGCATAGGCAGGTTGCACATTAGAGGCCAGTTGAAACAAAATGAATTTTAAAGCTAAAACAACAAGTCATTCATGGCATAAGTAGACAATAACAATCAAAGACAATTAAAGTAAGAAAAATAAATCTAGGGAGTAAATAGAAATAAATGGTTTGTCTTGGTGGTTAAACTGTAGTTAAAGTTACACCTGAGTTCTATTGAAGTTTAACTAACTAGTGAAAGAGAAGTGAAAATTTCGACTTAACTCCAAGCTTAAACAAAGCAAAAACCTTTCTGAAAATGTGAGTTGTTCAGTATTTACAGTTTTACCATAGTGTGTGGTCTGTGACAGCTCAACGATCTGTGAAACAAACAGGACAGAGACCATAAATACAAATCTATGTCAACCTATTATATGTCTACCTACCTATTATATGTATTATCTGTATATATATATATACATTAATATATTATACATTTTCTTTTTAATCTGGCTGCCATACTTGCACTCTGCACCACAAGGGAATTGTCTTTTTAATTTCATCGTACATGTGAATAATGGCAATAAAAGCATTCTATTCTATTCTATTCTATTCTATTCTATTCTATTCTATTCTATTCTATTCTGTTCTGTTCTGTTCTGTTCTGTTCTGTTCTGTTCTGTTCTGTTCTATTCTGTTTTACTCTATTGTATTCTAGTCATCAGTCATGAGCCCAAGAGAACATTTGAAAATGTGCTTTTAGAAGTGAAATGCAAAAGAAAGCCAAGATTAAAATACAAGCTGCCATTAAACAGCTTTAGGAGTAAATCGTCTATCGTTTTGGTCTGACTATAGATGATGACTTTTATGAAAGACAGTCAAATGCAAAAAAAATCTTGGCAGTGGATTAGATTGAACATTAAAGGGTGTGAATTCAAAGTGACAAAGGCAGCTACACAAACTGTTACCTGCCGTCCTGACACTTTCCCCACTGATAACATCCTGACTTGTTGCCATGGAGACATCATACTGCTACCGTGTGGTTTTCCTGTTTCCTGTCTTGTCTTCAGAGTGCCGTTTTTCTATAATGACAACACACAAACTGCATGCACCAACACCACACACAGTCTGAATGGCCTCCAGTTAGATGAGTCTATTCCAATCACTGTTGGAGACACATGAAAGGCTCTTACATACTGTGAGCAGCTTTGTCTAGAGGTGAAATGACTGAACTAATGTTTCTGTTGCTGTTTAGCGTCAGGAGTACAGGTCCGCCTCCTGAGCTGGTGCGACAGAGGGAGGCCAAGTGGATCCACATCATTGAACAATGGGATCGAATCTTACTGAAGAAGACCAGTAAAGTGTGTCCTTTAGTCATTAAATCATGAAAGATCATCCATCAACTTTCATTTATATAGTAAATAATGTCATAGAGGATAATGATGTGTTTCTGTTACTATTGTTTGCTCAGGTTAAGATGCAATGTCAGAAAGGCATCCCTGCCTCCCTGAAAGCCAAGTGCTGGCCACTGCTGTGTGGAGCCACTGACAGGATGAAACAAAATAAAGACGTCTACAAGGTTGAAAAATATATATATATATATATATATATATATAGTCACCACTGAATGAAAAACCAAAAAAAAATCAGATCAGGTAGAACCATCAGTACATCATATGAACTGTTCTACTGTTTTAATACACAATGAATCTACAGTTTTTACATTACTTAGCTCTTAAGGACCCAGACCGCAATCTGAGGATAAATGGCTTTTTTTTTTAACAAAAATGTTTGAGAACTTTTAAACTAATAAACCTCAGTGATTAAAAAAGTCAAGTAAAGTGGAATTTCTCAGCTTTTCAGAGCTGCTATACAAGTCTTATTTGGAAGTTGCTTGATAATAATGTGCGTAGAAGCTAACATTGTGCAGTTTTGTTTTTTGGTTTTTGTTTTTTTTTTTTCATTATAATATCCTCATTTGAGTCAATAAATGGCTGTAACTTTTTCAGTAAAGTTTAGACAATAAGTGATTTGGAGTCTAAAAACAACTACTGTATTTTCAACTTTCTAAAAAATAACAACCCTCCACTAGGTTACATTCTAAAAAACATTGCATTTGAACTGTATTTTTTCCTCATAGATTAATTTATTTTCAGACAAAGCAAATAAAAAAAATGAAAAATGAATTAATTAAATATTGAGTTAAATGAACCAAATGAAACTGAGGTTCTCCTGAATCAAATGATGCTTGATAATAGAAATATAGTTACGGAAAAAAATATAGATCATCAAAGGTCATCAAAAAATAATGGTTATGCAATCAAGTACTAACTCCTGCGTGTATTATTTGACCAAAACAGACAGAAAAGAAAACATGGAATACCTAAAAGCACTGTTTGTGTCAGTACAAAGTCATAGCTATTGATGTAAGAAGTTATGTGATTTTACCTACATCAAGAAAACCATGGAAAATGACGAGATATCAGCTCTGAAATTAAACTCTTATGAGCTATTTTGTTTTTTTAATTATATTTGTCCAAACAAATGTACTTTTAATTGTACCAGGTATTAAAATGAAAAAGAAATTTGAAGAAAACATAGGGTGGTCTAATGATTTTTCCTGCGACTGTACTTTACAAATCTAAATAAACTAGTACAGTTTAAAAGCTGTTCTGGGTCTATGAGGGTTGAAGTATCTTGTCTCTGTTTGCCAGTCTCTAGACTCACAGCCTGCTCTACAAAGCTGGGTGGATGTGATTGAGAGAGACCTGGACCGACAGTTCCCTTTCCACGAGATGTTCCTCTCTAAGGACGGACATGGGTGGGCAGCATTTCTTCTTATGTTTGTTTCTTCTGACTACACTTTCTTTAGTATTGCACAGTTGTTTATCTGATGCATTGAGACTACAAATCTAAAAGTAATTCTGAATCTTAAATCTTGTGGTCTTACAGGCAGCGCGGCTTGTTCCGGGTGTTAAAAGCCTACACGCAGTTCCAACCAGAGGAGGGTTACTGCCAGGCACAGGGGCCCGTGGCTGCAGTGCTGCTCATGAACATGCCTGCAGAGGTAATGAACAGAAATACAGCTTATGTTCTGTTCAGTAAAGAAACTGCAAAGTTAGTGCAAGGAATGTGAAGTTCAAGTTGAGGCTTTATTGAATAATGAAGGAGAATACAATGACTTATTTCATTATGTGACTTATAAATAAAAAAATGGTCTTATTTACAAGCATAAATGAAACTGACATAGGCAGTGTGTTTGCCGGAGGCCTTTGAAAGACATCTAATCCATATTTTCATGCTTTATAAACTGATAATGGTTGTTTTGTCTATCTGCAAAATTGTGGGACTTACAGTAAAAACTGGGTATTTTGAAAATCATGACGTTGAGTTTGACCTTTCAAGGTCACTGAATGTCAACAAAATTGAGCCCACACAAAAAACCATCTCCGACTTCCTATAAGTTGATATACAAAGTTAATCAATATCTGTCTTAGTTTTCAAGATAGAAGGCATTTTCTGAATACACAAATTAGGGGCTTTACCCCAACTTTGGCCTATATCTCAGCTGTACTTTGGCCTACTATTGCCAAAAACTAATTAGGTCGACTAGAGAATTGGGTGAATCATTTGGTCATGGTTTAATATCAATAATGTGTGAAATGTGACCGCTGGAGCACATACTGACAAACAGACATATGAACTGACCAGTATGTTCTTCAAACAATGAAGCTCATTGAAAATATACAACAAATAATATTACTATTATGTTTTGTGGTGTTGCTGTGACGCCTTTCACGCCCCCTCACCTCATATGACTTTCGTCAGGAGGCCTTCTGGTGTCTGGTGCAGATCAGTGAGCAGTACCTACCTGGATACTACAGCCCTCTGCTGGTGAGGACCTGCACACTCCCACACATCTACACACACAAAACATACTTTGTATATGACAGTACACCATCTGACCTCACAGTGTAAATGTCTAAACATGTGTTGACATCTGGTATAGGAGGGGGTCCTGTTTGATGCAGCCATCCTGACTTGGGTGTTGAAAAGGACGTGTCCAGCTGCACACAAGCACCTGCAGCGCTTCGGTGTAGAACCCCTCATGTTTGCAACAGACTGGCTCATGTGTCTGTTCACACGCCACCTGCCCTTCAACACTCTGCTGCGAGTCTGGGATCTGTTTTTCTGCCACGGTATGCACCAAAGATATACTGAAATTTTAAATTAAGACATTTATTTGCTAAACTCCACTTTTTTTTTCATTTTTATTGTTTGTTTTGAGCTTGTGCACTCCATGAACAATACTCATTATAAACATTTCATCATATGTACACAGAAATACATAGAGAATTTGTTGCAAACACCACATACAGAGAGAATTTTACACAAACAATATGCATAGAGAAATATACATCGAGAAATATACATAAGACATTGGTTGTAAACATTATGTGTACTCCATGCGACCCCCGTGACCCTAATGAGGATAAAGTGGGTATGGAAAATGAATGAACAATATACATGATATATATATGATGTTATGTATGGAGGCAGCCTGTGCAGAGCTTTTCATTGAGAGCACCTGCTCTCATTGCACCCAGCCTGTGCTCATCAGACTGGCTACTCTGTAAAAGGAGGTTCTTTCCTCATTTGTGTGTGACAACCAAAGTCAACACCACATAAGTTTGCTCGTCTGTGTTTTGAATGTTTGTGTGAGTGTGCATGTGTGTGGGGAAAGAGGGTATTGAGTGTTTTTGGGTTTGGTTTTTTTTGGATGTTTTGAGCTCTTTTAGTTTACCCCCAAAACAAATGACTCTTGTTTTGTTTTTTTGAGGCCAATTCTTTAGTTGGTCTACCATTTTTGGTAGAATTAGTGGGTGGCTGTGGGGATCACATCTCCACTTAACCTTTTAGAAGCTCAGGGCCTTTGGTTTTTTTTTTTTTTTTTTTTAAATTTGGTGAATGTGAGGGTTGTTTTTTTGTTAGTTTCTCTGTTCGTGACCTGTCCTAAAGGTCACGTGAATTTCAGAACCATAACAATGACAATTCACTATTAAAATACAACCCTAGTAGGCCAAAATGGAGTGAGAAGAAACAAAGCTAATTTACTCCCACCCCCAGTTTTACCACGTAAACTTGTATGGTTGAGATCATATCAAAAATTAGCTGTCAACATGCATTAGTAACCAAAACTAACTTTAACACAATGTACAGAACACAAATATACCCAAACAAGAGAAATTAATATTAATCAAACACAATAGATTATAGGCACTGCAATTGTAATTAAAAAAAAGTAATTATATCTAATAGTGTCAGTAAACATAAACAAAATTAAAAGTAAATGACAATTAAAGAGTAAAACACACATAAGAAAAAAGAAAAAAGATAAAAAAAACTAAGGAAAAAAAATCCCTGACATACACTGTTATGGCAAGTTTTATAATGTCATGTTTGTTGTTTTTCTACCGTAATACTATGCGCAATTTTGCCAAAATATGACACGTTTACGACAGATGATGCTTCTTGATTGTTCTTGTGTCATTTGTGCTTCCTCTTTGCCATCGTTCCCGTCCGTGGTGCAGGGGTGCGGGTGCTGCTCCAGGTGGCGGTAGTGCTGGTGCGTCGGGTGCTGGGCCGGGCTGAGCAGAGGAGGCAGTGCCAGGGTCAGATGGAGACTCTGGAGAGGCTCAGGGGCATCAGGGACGAGGTCCAGGAGGAAGACGACGCCTTCATAGCAGAGGTTAGACTGAAACACCGGCTCACCGATGAAGATGACAACCACGGCACTAGTACTGTACAAAGATGTCTGTACATGACATTAGAGCTGCAGTGCTCAGAGGCAAAAAGTGCTCACATTCTGTACTTAAGCAGAAGTACAGCTACTTATGTGAAAAGATACTCTCATAAAAGTAGAAGTACTGATTCAACTTCTGTACTTAAGTAAAAGTAAAAAAGTACAACTTATCAACTGTAATAAAGTACAAAAGTAAAACAGCATTTTTTGCCATGCATGAAACAATACTTATTCAACAGGTAAAATCATAAAAGTCTGCATTTTCCAATTTCACAGTGAATGGAGCAGCATATTTTACATACTTTCATGTCCGTTTAGTTTGAAAAAGTAACTAGCCTATTGTGAGAATGAAAGGAGTATAAAGTACAGATATTCATGCAAAAATGTAGGGAGTAAAAGTAAAACATGTCCAGAAAAATAAATACTCAAGTAAAATACAGATACCTAAAAAAAAATCTACTTAAGTACAGCAACAAAGTACTCATACTTTGTTACTTCCCACCTCTGACAGTGCTTGATAGTTTTTGGTGTAATGGCATGTGGCATTTTGTAATTCAGGTGGTTTGAAAGGAGAAAAGACTTCTGCATCTACTCCTTGTGTTTTCAGACTGTAGAAAATCCACCCTATGATAACCAGATTTTTGGTAATAGGTGTTTTCACATTAGGTAGAGGGGTTAAATACATACATGACTAACAGTGACTGTGCAGTTCTACTCTGTGTCTTCAACATGGGAGCCTGGAAAAGATACTTCCCTTTTCCATAATGATGTGAAATTATGTCAGGTCATCTGTACTTATATTTAGTCTCAGATTTGGACCAAGAGGAGAGAGCTGCATGAGGAAGGTGTGTATCAAGGTGATAATAGTTTTGGATTTTTCATTATAGTTTAATTTAGTTTTGACTTTTTTTTTTCTCCTCTAATTCAGTTATTTTTATTCAGTTTTTAGAGCAGGTTTGCTAGTTTTTATTTTTTTCCAAATGCTTCAGTTTAGCAGTTTCTTCATATCTTTTATCCTCCTTGCCATCGTATTTTTATACATTTTAGTTAGTTTTGTAAGCACACAATATAGTTTCAGTTAGTTATAATTTTTTCTTTAAATTATAGGTTTTATTTTTTTTCAGTTAACAGAAATGTTTTTTCAATTCTAGTTTTCCTCATTCTGTTTTTGTTAACGATAATAACCTTGGTGTGTATTTGGCAATTATTTCCCTTGAGTTTGGCATCTCATGAGCATAAAGTCTGGTACTATTGAGCAATGTTAAAAGTTTTATGATTCTTGCTCCAGATGTTTGGTTTTTTTGCTTTGTTTTTATACAAATGAAGTTTCTAATGCATAAATAAACTTCTTTGACTTTGAATTGAAGTCATCACTTTGAAAAGAAAAATGTCTTTGACTTTGAATTGAAGCCATCACTTTGAAAAGAAAAAAAAAAAAAATCCAGTGATTTACTGTGAGTCAGATCATTTATGTGGGATGGTTGAGCATATCCATAAAATTTATTACACATAATTAAAGGTGGGTTGTGAGTCAGAAATAGATGTAAGCTGACAAAACTCTTTCCTGTGGGCTTTGTCCTGCAGAAATAAAAAATATTCCAGACTAATTTATATTATACTGTACAGATGCTGCTTTACATGTTTTTTGTGTTTTATTGTCTGGTGCCACATCAACTATACTCAGTAGTTCTGCACAATATTAAGCTAATACTTGAGTATTTAGTTTTTACTTCTACTCCTTTTCATTCCAGAGGTAAATACTTATCTTTAATTCTTCTTCATAAATTTTGTTGCATTGAAGAAGTATATTTTAGAGCTGGGGTCTCAAACATGTGGCCAAAACTGGCCCGCCAAAGGGTCCAATCTGACCTCCAGGATGAATGAGTAAAATACAAAAATGACACTGAAAATGTAACAATCAAGGATGTTAATTCAATTTTGGGTCAATTCGATCTAAAGTGGGTCAAACCAGTAAATTCCTATCATAATAAAATATAAATAATGACACTGTTTTAGTGTTAAATAAAAGTAAAATTACACAAAAATGTTTACATTTACAGACTAGCATTTTACAAAAAATGTGAATTAAATGCAATTTTAACATTATTATTAAATGTTTTGTGTATTTGTTGCTCCACTGTGATCTGTAAATTGTAACAAATGTGAAAATGAGAAACTGAGGTAAAATAATGGCATAAATAGTTAAAATTGTACTTTTTTTCTTTATAAATTTCATTTTGTTTATGGTTGTTCATGTCTTTCACATTTTTTTTAAAGGGTAGTTTGTAGATGTAAACATTGCAATAACATATTTTTACTTTTTTCACTCTGAAACATAGAAGTTATACATACATATTTTGGAACTGACATTATTTATGTTATTATTTTAATGATCCAGCCCACTTGAGATCATATTGGACTGTATGTGGCCCCTGAACTAAAATGCGTTTGACACCCCCGTTTTAGAGTTTATGGCTAGATTATTAATCTTTAAATTGGCTTTAATGCAGTCCAACATGTTTACAGTGTGTTACACAGTTATCCTGATGTTCAGGAACATACATTGACCTTATACATACATAAAGAATTCTGAAAATGGCAGGAAAACTTACAACAAATCTTGTCAATTTTCTAGGTGTGCTCCGTGCCATTGTCAACCAGAGATTTGCAGAAGCAAACCGAAAAGGAGCTAGAGAAGTGGCGGAAGGACAAGCCCTCCTCCACCTTTGACCCGAGAGGGCGTTGCCAAGGATACCAGATGGCATGGACGAAGGCTCGACAGACCAAGGAAGAATGGGAGAGGAAAGAAAGAGAAAAAGGAAACCTGTCTGTTCCATTGGCTCGTTCGGCCTCCACTCTGTCGCTGTCCCCGTCACTGCTTCATAAGAGGTGGAGGAAAGGGGGAAAGGCCAACGCAGGCGAATGGGAAGGTGGCAGCAAAGTTGTTAGGCATCTTTCAATGGGGGCAAAAGAAGACTGGCAGAGCTGGACTGACTTAAATTTCAGAAAAGTGCAGCAGGTTAAGGAGGAAGATGATGTAGTTTTTGAAGAACACAAAAAACAGAGCACATCAGAACCAAAACAACAAACCGAGCAAAAAGAATGTATAGTAGAAAGTAAAAGCCAAGTCATCACAACATGGCAAGTTGAAAAGAAAACAGAAACAATAGCTAATTTAAAGAAAGAAGTGGAAGCAAGAGAGCCTGAACAGCAGGAAGAGCAACCTACAGAGGAAAACAACCTGCAACCAGTAGATGCAGAAAATTCACCTGTAGAGACAGACACAACCCCTTCACCAGCTGAAGAACAGACATCTAATGAACAGGAAGAGGAGCTGGACTCTCACAGCCAATCACAAATACTGAAAGAGCCGCAACAGAAAGCAGAGGAGCAGGAAACTGAGGTTTGCGACACAAAAGATGAAACAGAAACACATGAATGCGCAGATGTCGTAGATGAAAAGCAGACTGAGACAACCACAAATACCGGGACAGAGATGCAAGTAAATGTAACAACCTGTGAGGAATCAATGGAACAGAAGGATAAAAAACCAGAGGAGAGAATAGAAACTGAAAATGTACAACAGGTGGACATGGCCATTGAGGTAACAACAGAAACTGAGCTACAAGTAATAACTGAAGCAATTCCAGACTCGGAGAGAAATGCCAAAGCTGAGGCTGTTAAAAACACGGATGACACAGATGACGCTGTCACACGACGAGAGGACACAGAGACTGACAATTCATTTGAGGTGAAATACCAAAGTACTGAGTCATTAGCAGAAGTGAAAGAGGAGCCCCACACCCAAACGGGCACAGAGGCTGATGTACTGGCACAGATACAAGTAGAAAATGCAGCCACGCTAGATGAATCCAAGACTGAAATAGATCCACAACAACACAGTGTAATTCCTCTTGAAGATGTGACAGCAGAAACAATGGAGACTTCAGATGAATGCACTCAACAAGAAGAAAGTGCTGATGTAGCCGAGAACAATTCAGAAGTAATAGGTGCACATAAAACAGCGACAGAATCAAATGATACATGTGAGCCTCCGCGGCCCAAAGAGGACATTTGTTTGAGTGTACATTCAATGGCAGAGGTTGACAATGATGCAAGTATCTGTAATCAAAATGAAACAGAGGAAGCACAGGTAGAAACTCCGATCACTAATACTACTGTAGCTCCTCCGCACAATGAAGAGACTTCAACCACACCAGCAACACCGATCTCCACCTCAGAGCATGATGGGAAAACATCACAAATAGACCCCTGCGATGAGTCTACATCCAAAACAACAAAAGTCCAAGAGGAACAAATCAAAGAAAACATTCAAGAAGAGGATGATGACTCTATTTCTACTCCTAACACTCCTCAACTAACGGAGAATTTGCACACTGACAATAACCCACAGGTACAAAATAAAGAAGAGTCTGACGTTGTGACAAAAGAGATTCAAAGCTGTGGGCGCCGCAGCAGCCGGTCGTCTGGTGATTTTTGTTTGCGTAAATCAGCCAGTTCCCGAGAGTCTAGATTGGCGCGGAAACTTTCTGAAGATCTCTTTACTACACCACAGAAAACTAATCAATCTGTATTAAATCCTCCAGATCAGGTTCAACTTGAAGAGTTGAAATGCAATCCAGGCGATGTAAACGCAACCCAGAGTCCTCCTAATGCGATCAGGTCAACTGAGTCTATAAGTCAGAGTAAACATGATGACCCTCCATCACTGTTAGCGGAAATAAACGAGGAAAAGCAGACACAAACCCAACCTAAACGATTTGGACTGTTTCACAGACTGAGAGGAGATCAGACCAAAAAGGCCAAGACAAAAGCCCTGTCCAAAATGCAGATCCCCAAAATTTTAATTCAGGACTTCAGTGATGGGGCGGGAATAGGAAAACCAGCCGAGATTGAAGAGGAGGAGAAACTGAGCTCCAGAGAGAGGAGGAGGAGGAGGAGGGAGAGAGAAAGACAGGAGAAAGAGGAGGAGAGGCTGAGAAGGAAGAAAGAGAAGGAGTTGGAGAAGGAGAAAGAACGAGACAGGAGGAAACCGCAGACACGGGGCAAGAGTTTTCAGGTGCAAACAGATAAAGGCAGGACTCAACCTGCTGCAAACACTGGCTCACAGACTCTGAGGTATTCTGCTTCTTTTGCGGAATCTTACTTCTGACCTGAGGAATGCAGCCTGTAGCAGTTGCTCAAGAGACAATCGACAACTCCCTTCATGTACATCTTTCTTCTTAAAGTTGCTGACATGTAATAAATAATAAATGTTTACATCATTTGACAAAAATTGGTTTTATTTGGAGGGATTTGGGGTTTTTTGCACATTGATCACTAACCAAACAGTAAATCTAAACAATGAGCAACAGGAAACAGAAGTGCTTCATGTGTCGTTTCCCATAATTTCACACTTTCATCTCCATCATTAGCATTATAGTCCGATAAAAAGCTGGAACACACTCGCTTCCCTCTTGATCTCCTCTCATTCAGTACTGGAGATCACCTCTGCCCACGTAAAATAAATTACAGCGTTTGAAAAGGCCAGTGAAGGTGTCCATTTCCTGTACTCCCTGGAGCATGATGTAAAAACAGCGCATGCACACACACACGTGCACTCGCTCTCATCAGTTCAACTCTGTCCTTGCATTCGTCAGTTAGTCATCAGTTCGTTTGAGACTCATCCTCGCTGTCACTGGCCAACACTTCCTGGGTCGCCATCGGCTGAGTGGACATCTGAGACGATGGGGGAAGCACTGAGCCGAAGAACAGGGAACAAAACTGCAAAAGGATAAAAACGTCTTAACATGTTTGAAGTGTAACATTTTCACCACCCTGTTCCCTGTGCATTAGTCTATTTTAGGGTAGCACTAATGATGATTTTTACTTACTATTAACCTGAAACTTTTTGACTAAGGATTTTTTAAAAATTATTATTATTAGCTACTGTGGTCTTATGTCAAGTTCAGACCAAAGATTTGCAGGAAATGAAACCATTTTCAAGTCTTATTCATAAAGGAAGAGCATTAACCCTTCACGTCTGTGATGAACAGTTGTGCGCATAAGTTTCCATACCCTGACAAACTGTGCATGACATGGTCTTGGATGTTCCAACATGACAATGACCCAAAACACAAGACCAAGTTGACCTGTCATTGGCTGCAGCAGAAAAAGTGAATCTTCTGGAGGGTCCATCTCAGTCTCCTGACCTCAATATCATTGATCCACTTTGGGGAGGTCTCAAAACATGCCGCACATGCAAGAAAACCCAAAATCTTCAAGAAACTGAAGGTGTTTTACCAAGAAGAATGGACAGCTTTACCATCTGAGAAAATAAAGTACCTCATCCACAACTAGCACAAAAGACTTGAAGCTGTCATTGACGTTAAAGGGGCGGGGCCAATACAGAGTATGACGAACTAGGGGAGGTAAACTTTGGATCAGGGTCATTTGGATAGTTCCTGTTGTCATTAAAATTTAAAAAGAGCAAACACATTTGTTTGATAACAAATGTCTTCACCAACCACTAACCATGGGTGAAAGAAGTTTTTGCATTATCATTCATATTGTCTGAAAAATGGCCTAAGAATCACAAATTCTGCTGGGGTATGTAAACTTATGAGGTAATTCTCTGCTTCTGATGTCAACAGCAGGTTCACCACTCACAGATAACTGCTGAAAAAGACTGTTGCTGTTACATGTCATCTATCTCAACAGCTTTTGAGATGTTTCTCTGTTATATCACAAGTGCCTCCTGCAAGACCTGAATTACATAAAGACATTTTCATTTACTTTCATTGATCATCACCAGCACAGCCTCCATCGTTCATGACCAGGAAATAGACAAAGGACCACAAAGGCAACAAAAATGTTAAAAATCCCACTAAATCACAGACGTTCACATGGGCTAGTATTCTCATGCTAGATTGTAGATATAGATTCATACAGGATTAAGATGGCAGATTATTGTTACAAAATATCAGAGGTTAGCTCTGTGTGAATAAGGCTTGTTGCAGTGGTGTGATGACATCCATGTCAGCTCAATTCAAGCCAGTCTGTTTTTTCTCAGTATATTTATGGGCTGCAGTTTACCTGTCTTGATAGTTTGTATTTTCTCTGCTGATCAGAAGCAGAGTTTTGTGATGTCGCCAAAAATTTTTATCTTTTTTTTTTTTTTTTTATGTTTTATGATTTTAACTCACTTTTTGCTGGATATAAGAATTGAAGACAAAATGTGATTCTCTGTCTTTACTAAATCTATATGCCATATAAGACTGCGGAAACACGTTCACAGTTAATACACTACAAGAGGTAAACAGGTTGCATTTTGAGTTTTGGTTGAGTCATAGGGGGTTCCCACAGGAGTCATTCATTCATTCATTTTCCGAACCCGCTTTATCCTCATTAGGGTCACGGGGGTCGCATGGAGCCTATCCCAGCTA
>JAPTGZ010000002.1:22900637-22918942 GCA_029814645.1 Fowleria isostigma
TTCACAGTTCTGTGCTGCAGGAGGCGGGACCTGGCAACATCGATATTTTCTTCTGTAAACAGAGACTGCTGTGTGTCATCACGTCTTTATCTGGTTCACTTCAGGACTATCGACTATTCACATGTGAGTCTGAATGCAGTCACATTTGCATTATAATATGACAACTACCCAAAAAAATTAGATTTCAGCAACAAATTGGAACCATGCATTAAAACCTGCAGCGTGAATGTAGCGCAACAGCTCTGTTTTTCCTTACACCACTGGAGTTTTGGTATAATTTTCTCAATATGATGGTTTTTTTGTCTGCTGGAGGGCAAACATATTGGTCAGTTCATATGTCTGTCTGTCTGTGCACGCACTAGTGGTCACATTTTGAGCGCTATTGATATCAAACCATGTCCAAATGATTATTCATATTCCCTAGTGGACTTGTTTGGTTTTTCCATTAGGCCGAAGTGGAGCTGAGATATAGGCCAAAGTTCAAAAATGGACATTTCACCATAAGTTCTGTTAAAATCATTGTATCGACTTCAAACCAAAGCCAAATTGTGCATTTTTCCATTCTTTATCTGATGCTATACATCATGACATCATAAGGGTCACGCCCTTGTTTGCGCCCAAGGGTAAATATCAGGGGGTTGGTAAACTCAGTTTTCTGGAATTTCAACTGGCTGCAATATCGACAATATTCATCCGATCAAACCAAATTTAACATGTAACATCTCTGTGCAAGTCCATCCTCATATGCCAAATTTCCCCAACTCTATGACTTCTGGTTGCTATGGTAACATTTGTAAAATTTTGTTTATTGTTAATAACTTCCCTTCTGTTCATCATAGCAATTTCAAACTAACGCCAAATTATCAGAAATTCAATTCTCTATCCATTACCTCCGGCAAACACACCACCTATGGCAGTTTCATTTATTTAGGTGTTCAGGTTGGAGAGTTTCTCCTGTTACCTCTTTCTCGTCTTTTCCCAGCTGCCTCCACATCTCCCCGGCCTTCTTGGAGATCTCTGTGATGGAGATGCCTGGGTTGTCCGCCTTAATTCGCTCACGGCTTGAATTGAGCCAAAGCATGTAGGCGCTCATTGGTCTCTTGGGGCCGCCGGTGTCCTTCTGTTTCTTCTTCTACTCAAACAAACCATTAAAATTGGCCTCATTAGTTTAATAAATTTTTCAAAGGCATCCAAGTTTCTCATCATCTACACTCTGCTGTTGTTAGACTCATAAACTCTCACCTCTTTGCGTGGCTTCTTTTCTTTTTTCTCTTTCACCACTTTGACTTTCTTGGGCTTCTTCTTCTTTGCACTCTCGTCTTCACTTTCACTGCCTTCATCGCTGCTGTCTGAAGCTGAAGCATTGCTGTCATACCTGATTGTTGAGGGAACACACAAAAACAAAATAAAACCTTCAGCAAAGAACATCAGACTATAAACAGAAAACCAAAGCTCACAAAAGCTACTTACTCTTCAGCGATATCGTCATCCTCCTCTCCAGGGTTGAATGATTCATCTAACATACAATAAAAACAAGACCCCGTCAGCCCCTCGGATTTTCACCGCACAACATAAAACCTCTAACACCACTGAGACCCTCACTCACCGCTTCCTCCATCAGAGTCGTCGCTGTCGTTGCCCTCCTCCCTGATCTTGCCCTCGGCCTTCATCCTCTCCAGGTAGGCGTCGTGTTGGTCATCGTCCGAGTCACTGTACTCGTCGATCTTACCCTTCATGCCCTGGAAGTAAACTGCATGGTCAACAATGCACGACAGCACTGAACGCAAAACTAAACAGGTCTTCCATGAGGCCCAGCAAAGCCCAACGGGAAAGACGAAGCCTCTAAGAAGTTCAAGGTACATCTGCAGATTCTATGTCTGATCAACGTGACGAGCAGGCAAACGCCGACATTCACTTAACTGGAGACATGCTGGGTATTTCTGCTTCACACTGGCTTCTTTTTTTGCTCATCGGTTATTTAATCTATAGTCAATTTCTTTTTTTTCTACTGATTACTACAGTGATTCCCCATGTGGAAGATCCCTCACATATGTACAATACAGTGGCATGCACCATAATAGAAACAGGTCTACAATACCAAATTGATGCCATTTGTTTTGATGCTGGAGTTAGAATGGTCCATTTTATTTAAATCTAAATTTGATTTCTCACTTGGAACTTCACAGCTGCCATTTTTATAGATAAGTTGTGTCTTTTGATTATTACTCAGATTCTGACTTAAGAGAGGCTATTGTTTTGGTTTGTGTGAAACTATTATCATAAATATTTACATGTGAAGTATAGTGGGGTTGAATTGAACATTTACAGCCTGAATTTACTGCAGGGTGCTTGCTCTTTAACCAAATGAAAATTCCAGACTTTTCCAAAACTGCTACCCCCCAAAAAAACATTTTCAAAACATCTGAAAATCACAAAAGTGCATGGATGTCAAACAACTTTCACTAGAATCATTCCAGTTCTGACCAGTTAGAGAAAGATCAAGTTTTTCAGATGCGTTCCTCATGTATTTCTTATCTTGTGCCTTTGAGCATACTCTAAAACTTGACTATGAGAGACACTTTTTTCTATACTTCATAAAGACATTCAGACAAAATTCCAGACTTTTCAAGGTCTGGAAAACAGCATGAAACAGCAAAAAATTCCATACTTTTTAGACTTTCAAGACCTGTGCAAGCACCCTGTACTGGAATCTACCCTACGCCACAGTTCCTCGCCACACTGCCCACCCGGATACTTGACTACCTTGAGCCGTTTGTGTTCATTTTCATTGCATTTCAAATGTTCCTATAGCGTCCGTTTCAGCCCACATCAGAACAGTGCAGGTCGGTGTTCAGAGAATTCACAGTGAGTGAGTAGGCGTGTTGATGGTATGTCAAGAACTGAAGCTGCTCTGCAACCTGTTCTACTTACATGTAAATTGCTTTCCCCTCTCTTGTAAATACAGCGGACACGTCCATAACCACACATGGTTACTGATAAAAGCAGTCGTTATCATTATGGTGACTACTCGTCGTTGGATAGCGTTGGCAGTAGGTGAGAATGAGTGACATGGACATTATCCTGTTGTATGAAATGTGTATGAAAACCTTACATGTGCAAGCAGTGACAAGGTCTCAAATAGAAATGTCTCCGATTCAGGGGTCACTAGTAGGAACCAGTGGAAAGATTATTCAGTCAAATGACAACATAGTACAAGGATCAGTGCCTTTTCTCCACTAAAAAGGATGAAATATCAAGACTCAGTGGATCATCCTGGGTACAGTTTCTGTTTTATCCAAAAGGAGCAGATCCTCTTCATCTTGTTTTAAAATAAAACTGCAACAACGAATCAAATCCTACTCAACTGTTAAATTAATCACTGATCATTTTTGATAATTACTACATTTTGTTGAGTAAGGTTTTAAGAATGTCAATTAACTTAATATTCTTGGCTTGTGGCCCAAACAGGACATCTGAGGGCATCAGAAAATGATGATTCCTGAAGTTCAGGTCATTACTGACAATGAAAATTAGTTCACAACTAATTTACCAAGTTAAAAAAAAAGGCTAAAAATAAATCAATAAATGATATTTTTCACAATTTGATGAGAAAATCTATTAACTGACAGTGAAAATAATTGTTAGCTACAGCCCTATTTGTTGATTGGTGGCGACATAATTTATCCTGGATTGTTTTTTCTGCTCCGCATGGCCTTTCCTGTCTCCATGAATCTACATCAGCGTCTGTCAGACAGAGACGAGCAGCCTGGGAGGCTCCGACAAAACCCCCAACAGGAAATGGCCCATTCATTTGCACTGACCTACACTGCTGACCCTGTCCCCATGGCAACAGATGGTCATGTCACCGCCGACACAGATGCAGTGCTATGAGACGCACCATGTAAACACAGAGAAACATGGAGCATGATGGGTAACGCTATCAGCACTGCCTGTGTTTGGCAGTGGTCACGATGACGACTGTGAATGTAAAGGCACACCAAAAGCCCCGAGGCCACACATTAGTCAGCACGATGCAGAAACACAAACACACGCTCCTGAAGTCGTTCACACTCCCTCACCCCCGGGTCCCATGATTAGTCATTAATCAGGATCGATCAGCTCCAACACCAGTCTCATTGGCAACATCTAACCAGAACCAAGTCGACTGAACCGCTCTGTAAATCAAACACTCAGTGGCACGCCATGCAAGCAGAAATCACACCAACAACAAATTTAGTCCACACATGATGCCCGTGACCATACCCACCTTCTTCTACAGGGATACAAGGACAGACACACAGGAGAAGGGCAACAAACATCAATATGGGGTATGGAATATAAGTTCACACACTGGTGGAATGTGGTACACAGCGGCAGGTGATGAAATACCAAATATGTTACCTCTTTGAAACCTCTGTTCTTGATGTTGAGTTTCTTGGCGTTAACAAAGTCGAACAGTTTGCCGTACTCCTCTCTAAAATGAGAGAATCAAGGGTTAGTAAGAGGTCACCAGTGCACTCGCTCCCAGTCACAGCCTTAATCCATATTTCATTCGGCTTCCTTCGGATCGCCGCTACAGAACAATAAACTGGAAAAAATTCAAATTCAGCAGAAGTTTCATCCCAAATGCAATAATTAAAGTGAACAAACTATAATGTGTTAGATGGATGTGTGGTGGTGGGCATATGGTGGTGGAAGTGTTGTCTTGGCTTCTGGGCAGGTATATGGCGTGTAATTTATGTTTGTGGGTTGTGTTATCATATGTTTTTGTGAGCAATGTGCTGTCTTCTCATGGCTGTACGGACTGTGAAAACAATTTTTTTGTTAAGGACAAATAAACCTATTTATCTATATCAACTATTGTGTGGAGATATGGGGTAATAATTATAAATAAAATATTAATTCCATATCCTTACTTCAAAACAGGCAATTCTAATTGTCAACCAAGCACAGCACTTGGCTCCAACAAATTCCCTATTTATAAATCTAAATGCTCTAAAATTTCATGATCTTGTCGATCTTAATACTTTTATTATAATGTATAAAGCCCATGCCCATAAGCTCCCATATTATCTGCAGGAGTCTGAACCAAGGTGAAATCACCATTTAAGGGGAACTGAAATCTGCAAGAAGTAGAGTACAAAGATAAAAAGCCAGTGCATCTTTGTTCGAGGGGTACATCTGTGGAATCATCTGGATCAAAACTTAAAAATGTCTTTTTCAGTTGGTTCGTTTAAATGGATGTATAAATCCAGTGAAATAACAAAATATAGAACATTATTGGATTAATTTAATGCCTAGTTAAAATATACAAGAACTGCCTAAAGTAATAAATTATTGCATATTAGCCATTTATAATTAATTAACACAGACTATAATGATTAGGAGATACTATCTAATTTATTAATAACTGTATTTGTAGCAAATATTTAAGTGCAAATAAATAATAATATACTTTGATTATGAAAATCTGATCGTGTGTGATGTGATAATAAAAGCGTAGTGAATGGTTTGCTTGGATGTTCTTTGTTATTGTAAAAAGGTATTTTTAAAAAATGTGTTAGCAAAGCAATAGAAGTTGAATTAACTTAATTATTACTTTGTAGAGACTGTATTGATAAAGGTATTATAAACTCACTGGCACTTTACAATTAAAATATAAGTACTTGTCCACTTTTAGAAATAACGTTATTAAGAATTTTTTTAATACATCAAGACCTGTTATTTTCACTCTGCTTATGTGTATATATGTAGAACTACAGAACAGAACAAAATGTGCCAGGAAGCATCACATTCTGTGATTGTGGAAAAACAGTACGCAAGAGTAAGTAATCAGCTGTCATGACAGATTTACAATTTTCATGTAACAAAAGTATGACAAATATTCCTCACCGCTCGATGCTGCTGAAGGTGTACTGGTTTCCCTGCTTGGTCTCGATCTCAAAGTCGAAGGAACGAGTTGTGGTGGTGCCTCGAGCAAAGTTCACACAGGAGATCTCCTCAAAACGGAGGTGCACGGGGGGCTTGTGCACATAAATAAACCCTCTCTCCAGAGGATACAAGAGGCCAGAGGATGCTTTGTAGGAGCAGGTGATGCACTGAGCACCAGAGTGGCTGTCAAAAGATGGGATACACAGACCATAGTGTTTAACATACATAATACTATTGAAAGGACATGTACACCATGATATTTCATATACATAATAGTATCGAAAGGTACATGAACAGTATTAATCATTGTGTACGTATATGAATTGCCATTGTGCAGGAAGTGCAAAAGTTCAAAATAAACTAAACTAAGGACATGTAGACCATGGTATTTAATATGCGTAATACTATCCAAACATGTTTGAGATAGATTTCGTATAGACCAGGGGCGCCAAATCTGGCCCACCAAAGGGTCCAGTCCAGCCTGTGGGATGTCAAATACAAAAATTACACTAAAATATTAATAATCAGCTTAGTTCAGGTTCCACATCCAGACCAATTCAACCTCCAGTGAGTCAGACCAGTAAAATAAGATAACTATAAATACTGACAACTCCAATTTTTTTCTCTTTGTAAATATAAACATTTTCATATAATTTTACTGTATTTATACTAAAACAAACTACTTTCTCAAAAAATCTGAATAAGTTATGAAACACTGTGATCTGACAGTTCCAATGCACATCTGTAAATAATAAACTGAGGCAGGATATTTAAGATTTGCACTTATTTTTCTGAAGATTGTTCATACTATTCACATTGTTTTAAATGACTGTTTGTAGATGTGAACATTTTCATAATGTAATGTTACTTTTTTTTACTCTAAAATATTGAGCAAGATTTGGATGTGACATTATTTTTGTATTATTATTTTCCTGATTCGGCCCATTTCAGATCAAATTTAGATGAATGTGGCTCCTGAACTAAAATGAGTTTGACACCCCTGGTATAGACTGATAATTAACCAATAAGGAAAATAAGGTTAATTATATGCACAAAAAACAGTTTCATATGTTTGTTGAAGGTACTTACCCCTGGAAGTTTCCGGGCACTGTGATTTTGCGGTTGACCAGAGCCTTCATCACCCTGCTGACCATCTCATAAAGAGACCCTGACATGTTCTTACTGAGTTTGCCCTCGAATCGTCGCTCCACATCTTCCCTGTTTTGCACAAGAAACAGTGGTAACCTTAAAATTCAAAACTTTTTTTAAAGTGTCAAAGCAAAGGAGAGAAAACAGGGCTGCGGCCCCTGTCCAGACCTCTGCTACCCCCTAGTGGATGAATTCTTCACAAACACAGACATTAACTTGGTTTGTACAGGCTTCAGCAAGTCAATTCTAAAACTTTTAAGATAATTATAAATGCAAAGTTATGACCTATTACAAAATTACAAAAAAAGGGAAGAACATCGAACCCTTCAAATGACTTATGAACAGTCTTCAGTCTATCAGTCTTGTGATGAGTGCCAAAATTTAGACCCATCACATGTTCCATTAAGTGGAAGATACCGAGTCCCTAAATGGAAGCACTATTGTTCTAAAAAACAAAATACACGCACACAAAAAAAAAAAAAAAACCTCTAATTTTTGCCACTTTCTATCAGGTTTCTTAATACAAGGTAGGCCATGTGCAACACTACACTGTAAACCCTGTACAAAGTCAGGATACAGTTCAGGGTCTTAATAATTACTTGATAATCAAAGCCTTAGTCAGAATAATGAATGTATGTAGGCAGCACCTATGATCCCAAAACAAATTTCCCCATAGAGACAATAAAGTTGGTCATATTTCAAATCTTGCTTGGACTTTTATGATCTTGATGTGTATATACAGTTGCAGAAAAAAATATTTGACCACTCTATGTTGTTGTTGTTTTTTCAATTTCTTGTTCATTTTAATACCTGGTCCAACTAAAGTACATTTGTTTTGACAAATATAATGATAACAACAAAAATAGCTCATAAGAGTTTAATTTCAAAGCTAACATCTGTCCATTTTTCATGGTTTTCTTAATAATAACCAAAATCACAAAAGTTCTTACATTAGTATCTATGGCATTGTACTGACAAAAACAGTGCTTTTAGGCATTCCATTACTTTTTTCTGTCTGTTTTAGTCACATGATACAAACAGGAATTAGTACTTGATTGCATAGCCATTGTTTTTGATGGTTTTTGATGGTCTAATATTTTTTTCTGCAACAGTAGATATATATATAAAACAAGCAGGTGTTTGATGTTTTTTTACTTTTCATGTGATTAATTCGAAAGTATAATAGCAGGCTTCAAATATGCTATTCATTCTAATTAATAAGACAGGCCTCAACAAAACAGTATTTAATCCATTTTTAATGGCATTTTAAGATCTAAAATTCAAATTATGTGCTTTTAGACCCTTAAACACATGAGTGAACCCAAAGGTCATGTAGTGTGCAGTGCACTCACTCGCTCATGTTGAGGGTAAGGTTGATGTCCTCCTCCTTGGAGAAAAGCAGGATGAGGAAGTGATAACGTGTCTGACCCTGTTTGATGGGAGGATCCAGACTAATCTATGAAAACAACGTTGATAGAGACAGAGAGACAACGACAGAAACGAGGTCAGAAAGTAGAGAACAAAAAAACAGGATAATCTTCACACCGTCAGTAAAAGCAAAACTATTCCTGTGTGTGCAGTAAACACTCACCACAAAGAACATCTGCCTCTGGTCCTTGTGTGGCAGCAGAAACAGACGGAGGACCGTGGTGTAAGGGATCTTGTAGTCGAATGTCTTACCATGGAGGTGAAGGAAGGTCGGGTAAATGCGAATATCATATCTAACAAAAAAAAAAATACAATTCTGTTAGCTATAATCTAATAGGGCAGGACCATTTAATGCGACTTCAGTAAAACCTAAACTTTTTCAAGCCATTGTGTTGATGTTTTACCTTCCTCTGGGTGTAAGACACTGCAGCTCTTTGAAGATGCAAACAGCGTCTCCTGTGGCCTGGATCACATCAGCCTTAGACAAAACATTCTGGGCAAATGCCTGAAAACAAACAGACCTTCAGTACCACTATGCAAAAAGACGACAAATCAAACCCACATCATCAAGCTCATTCCGTTTCACCTCCACGGGGTCTTGTCGTTCATCAGACTGGCTGGGCGGGACATAGAACCGAACCTCCATGAGGGAGACCTCGGTGTCATCGTTCTGGTGAAATTCCAGAGTGACTTCGTTCTTCCCTGTGGCGCACTGTGACACGTTGGACAAAGGGATCTCGAACGCTGTGTTGTCGTTGATGTCAAATGCTAACAGTGGTCCTGCAGCAGAAAGAAAAAGAGTGAGATCAATCAGGGATTCAACCTGTGAGTCTTATTATATTAACTAGGGGTGCAACAGCACAGAAAAAATTTGATTTGGTACGTTTTTGGCACAGGGGTCTTCAGTTCGGTTAATTTTTAGGATGTTTTCGGTACAATGAAGGTAAACAATGGGGGGGGCACTCTGTAACTACCTGTGGAACACAGGACCATTTCTACAATACATTGTTCAGTCATTTGGGCATTTACATACACCCCATATTAGGGGTTGACCAATTACTGGCTTCAATATTCATCAGTTTGACAATTATCTGTATCAGCTTTTTAAAAGTGCCTAACGGCTGATATGATGATCAAACTTAAAACAGGTTAGTTTGGCTCTGATGCAGCCAGTTGTCGCTGATCCTCTGCTCTCTCTGTGCTGTGAGCATTGTTCCTCCCACAACGTCATCTGACTGGTTACACAGCGCACATGCCAATCAACAGTAGAAGCGCTGCATGCACCGCACACGCACGTGAGAAAACTTGGCAGAGACACAGAGCATAAAAGTCACCCCAAACCAAATGAATAAGTTTATGTGACGTTAAGTTCAGGCAGCAGATTTTTTACAAAGTTGTATTTAACACCAGACCCATGGCTCCAAATAATGTAACTGACAGTCCAAAAATATGAACCAGAAAAGTGAAAGCACTGTGAAGAGACTAGCGTTTACCATGTAGCTTAGCCTTGATTAGAAATATACAAATATTTTATGTAAATATTTTAGGTAGCTGGGATAGGCTCCAGCAAACCTTTCTACTCTAGTGAAGATAAAGCAGGTTCAGATAATGAAAGGATGACAAATATTTTACCAATGATGGAAGTTACGCAATTAAAAATGAAAGGGAGTGCAATAAGGTCATCATTGAAAAAGCAACAGTCAAGTCTCAAGCAAAACTGTGGAATCAGTGATGAAATATGACATTTCTCTTTGCTTCATCCAGCTAAACATCATGATTATGCTGATAATTGAAATTGGCTTGAATGTCTGTAATAACTGTGACAGTCTACCCCTGGCCCCTGACCATGTTTTTTTTTTCCCCCCAACTCCTTACTGCTGTTCATTTAATACCTCTTTAAGACCATTATGAAAACAATTTAAAATGCATAATACATCTGCACTGTAAAGAAACTATGAAGGATAGCAACGACTGTGACTTCAGTGACACTCCCAGTGTGAATAAAAATAATATATGGTGATGGCAGATGTGTTACGGTTTATCCTTATTTTATTTCCTACTGCTGTACTTGTGTGAGGAGCAATTGTAACACTAAATTTCCCCCTGGGATGAATGAAGTACTTCTGACTTTGATTCTGATTGTTATTGGCTCCATGTTGGTTATTTTTAAGGGCCTGCAGAAAATCCCTGTCAACCTATAGTTGATGCTGTGGTAGCCTTCCTAAACTAATTTAGATTTATCCATTGTGATTGATGAAATTGTGTTGTGTTTTTTTACCTGAAAACTTGGCTGTTCCCCAGTTCCATCCCTTCACACACATGTCTTTCTCCGCCAGCTCCACTTTGTAGTTAGTCTTAAAAAACTCAGAGATCTTCTCAAAGTCCTGGTGAATAACAAGGAGGAGACAGAGGGAGCATGGACACATCAGACTCGATAAAGAAATAAACAGAGAGAATAATAGGGCTGGAAATAAAAAGGAAGGTCAGAGGGTATTTAAGGCAATGGCACTGCATGAGTCAAAGTGTGGCATGACACTCCCCCACCCAAAAAGAAAGGGGGGGGGCAGAGTTGGTTAATTAATCAAGATGCAATTATAACCGCGCCCACCGCTCAGGCCTCCTGGGAACACTGGAGGTGAATGTAATCCATCCACCCCTCTCTGTCCTCCACCGCTGACAATCAGCCTGTTTATTTATCCTACAGACTCGCTTACAACTACACACATGAGCCCAGTGACAAACACACGGTCAGTCACACACACACATTCTCACAGGCACTATCCTCACAGTACACACACATGTGGAAATGATTGTGGTGTGCGACTGTGTGCGTGGTAGAGGAAAAAGGGGCTCTGTGGGAAAGAGCGTTTATGCACCTGGATATCTGCCTGTCCATAAGGTTATTAAAGCCAATTAGAGCTCAGAGGGTGTGTGTGTGAGCGCAGAGTCCAAGACCACAAGTTCATCAGATCACTGTGTTTGTTAGCTTGGATTTAGGCATTGTTTAGAGAGGAGACCATGTGTGAGCAGATGTGTAAACGCATAAAAATCAGAGTCCATGCCGAAGCGTCCGCCTTGTGCCGATGTGTGAATGCGTCTATGTTCATTCATCAGGCCCGCTGTGCCAGGCTGTTCCAGTGCTCATTACAGTTTTGGCAGAATTGTTGTTCAGTCCTCAGTTAATCATAAAAAACACAGGCCCCCCACTAGGCACTGCAGACACGGTCTTAGCAAATGGACAACCTCCTGTCTGACTTAACAGTTTTTATTGAACACTGCTCAAACCATCCACCATCAGTTTCATCAGTCTCAATGTTGTGACAATGAACAACACAAAAAGTTGACAGTGCACCCAAATTTTTGAACTACAGGGTATCTCTGCCAATGCTATTCTTTAGCATATATTTTTCTACAAAACCCTCTAACGAAAGGTCCTAAAATGTTACATTTCCAAAAACATGGACCTCTGCATCGGTAACTTCTGTTACAAAACGTTAATGAAAAGTGCTTTAAAGAGTAGTAATAATAGTCACAAAATGCTTGGACAAAAAACCCAACCCACCTTTCACACTTAAAGACCAAGAATTTTTTTTTTTTGCTTAAAAACTACTTTAATTCTCTCAACTTTCAAAATACAGGCAGTTTTCCCCCTTAGTAAACTACCAATGCTGCTGTAGTTTGAAAGAATCTCAGTAGAATCTTGCAAAACCAGCTTACAGTATAAATAAAGTTGATACTTTTGGTAACAGACACAAAAATATTCAAGATCTTATTTAACACACAACAGCCAAACAACCATATCATATAGACAGCACAAAATGAACTGTCTCACATGCCTCTTCCTCCACACTGCCTAACTCTTTAGCAGACCATCACATGTCAGTGTGGATACCAGACTCCACAACAGGGACCCTAGATTTTCAGTCAAGGACACTTCAATAGGACAAAACATGCATCAAAGTGTCTCTGCTGCTCGCCAGCAGCTAAACCTCCAGCCAAGTCCCGATTACCGACACTGGCTGTAGGATAATAAACAATGACATCAGAGCCTGTGCTCTGGGACGAAGGGATCCATCTCCAAAAAATATGCTGATTAACCCCAGGAGACGCTGCTGCAGGTTATACCCACTACTCCAGTCACTTCACTTGCGTGCTGACATTACCCACGCACTCAAACCAGTAGGGGGGAAAAGAGAAGAAAAAACAGAGTGATAAAAAACAAACACAACCACAATTTTTTTTCTTGTCTGTCTTCTGAGCCAAATTGTTTCAGTGGATTGATATAAACACTGCCTCACATGAGCCGATGATTACACTGTTTATGCAACGCACATGCTAGTGCTGGTTTCCCTCATTAATCCCATTAGGAGTTTTGGGGAGAAGAGACAACGCATTCACATAGTTTTATAGAAAAACACAAAAACACACACGCACGCACGCACGCACACACACACACACACACACACACACACACTGAAGGCTGGCCTTTTGCAAGATGGTAGCGTTTTCCTGTGGAAATGTCAGACACATGATGGAAGCAGTTTATCGGTGGTCGCCTTGCTTATGTTACATCTTCTTGTCATAAACACAGCACTGGATAAGCCTGCAGTATGTGTCTGTAATATTCCCTTTTCCTTTGTTTTCCTCTGAATGAGGTAACAATTATTTCCCAGAAACACAAAGTAAAGCAGGGGAGAAAGAATTATGCCTGCTGAGGTATCACGACAGGAAAGTATGGAGAGGATCAGACAGAAGTTGGAAGGCCTGACAAGCCTCTGGGACTCACAGTGGGGCAGGAGAGAAGTTATAGTAAGTTAAAGTAAGTTAATACAGTACATGCAAATAAACAAAATCTAAATGAAGCCTTGAAATAGAGCTAATACATGTATGTATGTGTGTGTGTGTGTGTGTAAAACATGTAGTTCACCATTATGCTCAGTGATTTCTTTCAAAGTGGTTTCAAATGGCTGTCTTTACCATAATGTTTTTCATCATTTGGATGGGGCTTTCATTTCCACATGCCAATCACATGCAGGAAATTATAATGAAGGCAACACAAACAAACATGGAGGAAAGCAAATGTGACACAGGAATGAAATTCTGAAGAGGAAGAATCAAGTCAAGAAGTTGTGAATCTACAGATGAAAACCAAAAGTGCTCCAAACAAACCCTAGACTGAGATGTTGGCATATTTTGTTCAACGCCTTATTGAGAATTTACACAAAGGTTCTATGTACATTCTATGGGTCGATTATATCATTAATGTAAATGTAAGCCTTTCTGTGTGATTATTTCATATAAACAATTATTTTCATTTACTAAAAACATTCTATTTAATGATATATCATTATCTGAATATGACAGGATCTACAATGGAATGAGTGTTTGATTAGGTCATATCACACAGTCGTACCTAAAGATATGTCATGTACACACAAAGTACACTCACCGTGTCCCTGAACCCGTCATACTTGTAGATTAGTCCTGTGCTGGTGCCCAGTTTGATGCCGTGACCCAAACACACCCGTCTCCACTGGGCCATGTTGAGCTCACCAGCTGGGATGCTGTCCACCTTTCCCGTCTTACTGCTTTTATACACTACGTTCTGTTTGCTGAATCGCAGACGGCCATCATTCTGCAGGAGACAGATACAAACACATAAAGGAGAGTTATTTAAAAAAAAAGGCTGAGGTGTTGTGAAGGAACAATCTTTATAAATAAGCTATAAAATTCATAAGCCAATGCCCATAAAGGATATGCAGACCACAGCTCTAGTTTTAGTGAGACACAGGTTTTCATTTATGACAATTACGTTTTATGTAGTCATAAACACAGATCTCAGCACAACCACTAAACAATTAACATTATTTTTTAACAGAACAGGCTTTCTGTGTGATTCTCAGTGAAAAGCTGGATGCATCTCACGACTCTCATGAAACATACTCTATATCACATCTACAAGTACTTTAAAAGACTAATCTCAGTATTACATTAGAGATATACTCAGTGTGATGTGTTTAGTGGGAGACTGGATAGAGGAGGATACTCACCCAGGAGCCTTTCACCTCCTGGTATATCTCATTGAACTCCAGTGTGTCTCCCATCTTGATTACAGGCGGTAAACGATGAGCTACACACAGAAAACGACATTTTTAATTCAATGTAGTGTTTCTATCAATCATGGCAGGCACATTGACGTAGTTTGTATTGCATTAATATCGTAACACGCACATTCAAAAACATTGCTCTGATTTGCTGCTCCTGTGGAAGTAAGAAACGTTATGTCGGTTAGCCATGCTGTAACACACAGTTCGGTTAAGAGGAAAAAAAAAGTCTATATGGAACCAAAAACCCTTTAGACAGACCATATATTACCTAAACTGTGTTGTTTACTCCATTACTTCACATTTCGGAGTATCGATATTTACTGAACTATTAAGTTTAACGACCGAGTTACGGTTAGCTAACACTTAGTCTCCAGAGCTTTAGTAGCATAAAGCATTCTTTTAACTGATTCAGCAGTTCATGCGTTTGATTATTTAATGAGGTTTGTTAACGTCCCCCAATTTCTAAACAAATGAATATAACTACAATATTCTGCGCCACGAACAATAGCTAGGCTAACTTTAACTGCACAAGATGCGCTTCTTTTAAACATCAGCTATACACTTAGCGTTGGGTCCTCAGGAGAGCAGTCCTACATTACACTAGCACCGCCCAACAGTAACACGCCGGTGATTAAATGGAGCACAAAAAGAGAAAGGCCGGTGTAAAAACAACGAAGTGATGTTTTATTTAATTTGCAGTGGAAATAGCATCAATTATAGACCATACCCAAATTGTGCGTCTACCACTCCTACATACGGAGAGAAATCTATTTCTAAACAAGCGGCTACGTACAAGTTTATAACTTCAGTTCTTACTGTCAATGTGATGCGGTGTTTCGCCTGTTTCCCGCGTGTAGCATCGGGAGCTAGCGTAACGTCACCGGAAATACACATGATGTTCTGCATTTACTTCCGGTGTGGAAAAGTAGTCGCGATTTGATTATTATATCTTATATTTAAATGCACAGTCGCTTTACAATGTTCCACTTGTACTATTTTCAGTAATGTGAAAAATTATTTATATATTCTTTGAAAAATTATGTGACAGAGTCAGCATGAGACTGAGTTGCAGTGTCACATATCACCACTAGGTGACGCACAGCACATCTGATCAAACCGATCAAAGTCCAGACTAGTAATGTGCTCTGAACAGCCTGGCCGCAGACCCGGTTATGTTCACCCTTCACAACAGCCTGTTGCAGACAGGCCACTGTCTGCATTATGCATCAGTTAACTCCTCATTCAAAAAGTTAAATTCGTCAACATGGAAGGAATATTTGAATTAAAAAAACAAAACAAAACTGAAATTCCTCCGAGTTGAGTTAAATGTAAACTGTTTGACTCTTACCACGTGTTTCAATTGATTTGCAGTTGCTAATTTGATTGAAATATAAATTGTAAAAATAAATGTTAAAAAATAAAACATTTAGCTACTCAAAAAATAATTGTGCAGGCTTTTTGCAAAAGATTGATTTATTATTGCAAATTATTTTAACCTAATTTTTTAAAATTTACCACACAAAAGTAGGGTTTTTCCTGGTCTTTTAAGAAATTGCTGCCTGTCCTTTTTGGTGATGCATTCAGGATAGGCTACATAACGAGGCCTTTCTGAGGGAGAGCAGGTCGGTTTAGTTGTTGGTCCATGTGGTACACTGCACAGAATGAAAATATTTAAGTGATTTCGGAGGAATTTTGCTTAGAGGCCCAACAAAAAAGGAGACGCAATAGACTTTATTTTTAATTTAAATTGAGTCCGGGTCAAACAGAGTATTAGCGGTGATGTCTCAAATATCTGTGTGCACAAAAAAACGCGCGCAACGGTGGGCTGTGAGAGTTTTGACTGACAGCAGGAGGTGGGAGAATTTGATCACCTTAATCCTATTGTCAATAAAACTAAAATTTCAGGGATAAAGAAGCAAAGAAATTCCGTGCAGCACGCAACAGCTTTTATAATCTCTTTCTGCAAAAAAAATTAAATCCTTTCAGAGTAGATGTTGCTTTAGATTCAGTGATAATTTGTAGTAACATTAGGCCTGTGTTTTCCCTTTAAATCTATCCTATGATATTATTATAAAAATCCACAGGCGCTGTAAAAGGCCTAATATTTTTGGATTCTTGTCAAGTATTTTTTTCTCCTTTTCCCATCTAACATTTAAACGTTGCCTTTAGCCTATATATTTGTAAATTCTATTAGGATTATTCTGGGTGTTTTGTGTAAAAAAATATATATATAACAAAAAAATGTATTATTTAATTTAAAAAAATTCTAAAGGCCTTAAAAATCATGATATAAAAATTAGGTTAAAAATAAAAGGAAAATGCTTGATACTTTTTCTGAATGTTGGAGGAAAAGAGAGAGAGAGCATCTTATTATGTGGGCGATTTGCGGGTCTCGGGGTTGCGGGGCCCTGTTTGACCTGATCCGGTCGGACTGGCGCATTACCACAGGAAAGCAGATTAAAGATCAAACGGCTGCAGTCAGACCGTGTTCAGGAGGATGAGGAGCGGACACAGACACGAATGAGTTGCGACAAGTCCCGTGGTTCAGTGGCTCCTGTCAGGTCGAGCTGATGCGTCAAAGCCGGTGAATCACCAGGAGGAAGAAGAAGAAGAGGAGGAGGAGGAGGAGGACAGAGGGCAAAGACGGGATGCGAAGGAGTGGAGGAAAAGAGGGAGAAAAGAAGGAGAGGAGAGGAAGGAGGAGGAAGAGGAGGAGGAAACCTACAAAAAGGCTCCGCCGTCAGTCCGTCAGTCACAGACCACACGCGCAAGAGGACCGTCAATACCATCAAATCGAATATCAATAATCTCCCGATATTCTCATCAATGTCACATTTCTTCGTCCTGGTGGATCGAGTCGGCATCACCTGCGTTATTTCACCCGCAACCGCCTCAGTGAGAGGTAGATTTAATTGATCCGAATCATGTTTTGTGAAACTCTATACGCGAAATAATCCACAAGAAGAAAAAAAAAAGAGAGAGAGGACATCATTATCGGTTTATTTCAGCTCTTAAATTTGCAAAGTGGATGAACTTCAGAGAGCGCACTGAAGGGAGATAAGAGGATTTGGAGAAAATGAAGAGGTTTTACGGAGGTAAGTCCGTGCACCCTGCACTCTTTATGGAAGTTTGTAATTGGATTGAAGTTATTACACAGATACAAAGAGGCTTCAGAGGTCTTTCTCTTCCACTTAAAATGTTAGTGTAAGTTATGCAAATGCGGTTACATGCAGAATATTTGGCAAACTTTAAGTGGCCTTTTTATTTTTGTACATGCTTTAAAATAATTAAAATATTTTAGCCAAAAACTCTAATAAAAAAAGCACTAAAATACCAACTTTATTATTTCTCTCCTTTAGTTTTTATTTTTATGACAATCAAAATAGTTTGCATTTTGCACCAAATTGTAGGAAATTAAAGATAAAGAAATCAACAGCTTAAAAGCAACTTTTACACAAGTCTTAAAAGAACTGAGTAGGAATTACAATAAACAGAAAGAGCAGCCAAATGAAGAACAACTTTTAATTTACTTTGTGAAATTTGTATGATTTGTGCAAGAAATGCATGCATTGAATGGGGGGGGGAAGAGAAGGCACTAAAAAGACTGAAAGAAAATGTGGTGTGTGTGTGTGTGTGTGTGTGTGTGTGTGTGTGTGTGTGTGTGTGTGTGTGTGTGTGTGTGTGTGTGTG
>JAPTGZ010000002.1:22926244-22941579 GCA_029814645.1 Fowleria isostigma
GCAACTATTCTTCATATTCCTGTCACCTACTCTTCGTCTCTCATCTTCCTCTGTCTCCAAAACAACACACACACGCACACACACACACACACACACACACACACACACACATACACACACACACCTACCAGCATGTTCTGTTTCACACACACACATACACAATCAGTGTATACACTCAAAGCGATGTGAAACTAATCCACATATATAATTATGGATACAAACATTCTCACAAACACTCAGACGGTAACATGAAACACCTACACAAACACTCTGAAAACTAAACAAGACCTCCACAGCAAACATACAACTGATACAAACACATTAATGTTTGTGATTGTAAAGAAAGCCACATGTCTTTGTTTTGTAGGATATCGGTCAGGAATGAACATGTGTGTGTTGAACATAGGAGCCATTTGTCTGACTGTCTGAAGCTATTACGAGAGGTTTTATTTGAAGCCAGAGTAAACCTCCGACAGCCAGAAACCTCTAAAATTAGATTGGAAACGGAAAAAGCTTTATTGGCAGTGTCAGATGACTATGACCTTGCAATATGTAAACAGTAAAGGCCATCGCCATAGAGACTAAGAAATAAACCAGAATATTGTAAAAATTCTTATAAACAGTGTAATAGCACAGAGGCTAGAGCACTGTTTGGAGGAGGCTTTGTCTGTTGAGCTCTGAAATCATCATTTTCATTAAAAACTCAGCATCCAAGTTAAATAATCACAATTTGCCTGTGGAAATAATGGCTGCGATAAATTTCACCACAGTGTTATGATTACAAATACCTCCGCGGTGTGTTAATTACCATGTGGACACCCAAGATGTGAATGTCATCAAAGAAACAACTGTCTATGTTGAAGTTTTAATTGGAGTGTTTTTATTATTTCACTTCACAGTCCATCATAACCAGCTGGTCCTGCTATTTGCTGCTGTGGCAACAGCCCTGGATACCTCCCATAACCTGGCGAGTGAGAGGAGTTCAATAGAAAGCACATACGAGTTGACCAAATACCTGGAGTATCAGCTGAAGGAGATCAAAGATGTATACGTAAGTGGTTGTTTTCTACGTAAATGACCTGAACACGATCATGAACCATAACTCTTAAGGAGCCAAATCACAGAAGAATAAATTAAGAAAAGACTTCAGGAAGTACGATTAATCATGCCAAGAGTTAAATCAGTGTGAAAAGCCTCATGTTGGAGTTTTATTGAGCTCTGAACAGCTGGACGAACTCTTAAAAAGGTCAAAACATTTGCTAATTAACACATTTCTGTTTGTGAAAACTGAAGTTCAAAGTTTTCTTTAATGAACAACAAGTTTAGGCTGTTCAATGCTGAAACGCCGCTGTGACAACCAGACTTCAAGAATTCAGTGCGAATGGATTTAATAAATAACAGTGTGTTAAACTAAAGAGCTTTAAACGTGTTTATAGACATTTTTCAGATTGTGGCTGAGCTGAATGCAGGGCTGGAAGTACGATGACTTACTGGCACGTAACCTGATATGGACCAAACTTGTTTGCACTGTTTTAATTGTGAATTGAATGCTTTCTTTAGAAACCACTTGACTCTACATCCCACGAGTTCGTAACATTAATTTGTACATATACGAGAAAGACAGTAAGAATTTAGAAGAACATTGATAAATTTGTAAAAATAGCTATAATAATGATGATTAAATGAACAACACTGGCAAAAATGAATGGTTGGTCAATATAATAAGTACCAAAATAAATAACTGAATCAGATTTTAATCAATAAATATAAAACTGGACCATCAAATTATTAGTATTTTTGAGTTGTTGTGAAAGCTTGTAAGTTTTTGATTCCAGTTGAACTGTCAGAGCAAAGTTCTTCTGATGCTTATTGATAATTATTAATTGAACCATTTGTAGCCAGAGTTTAGAGAAAAAAGAGCAACGTACTGTACATGAAATGTTAGAGATTATGATTATGATACCTCTCCTATTTAAATGTCATCCTAATCATAATAGTTCATACTGATTCATCATACTTGAATGCTAATGTGAAGGTGGACTGTTCAGTAGTGATGAAGGCAAGTTCAATAATATAGATCAAAGTGTTTATGGGAAGAGACAGAGGAGAGATAACTGTGGCCTTGCTTAAAACATGTAAATTTTTACACATAAATTATGTCTAAGAATAAGTTCACAATAAACAGCCATAAAGGTTTGTATTTTTTGAAGAAAGAAGCAGAAGAGTTAAATTTTCCAGCAAAGTTAATTATTATCAAACATGTCTTTTGGATAAAAAAAAAAAAAATTGAGACATGAGTTGGCATGAGGCATCGAGAATCACAACATCTGACGTGAAAATATTTTAAGCTCTAAGATAAATTCAAATTAAAAGAATCAGTGAACAAACGCCTCCAAAGATAACAACTGACATCATGTTTTTCTTTTAACTGATTAGTTCAATATGTTATTTCTGTGTGGGTTTTTTTGCCCTAGCTCTAAACCTTCATAAACCTGGTCTGTTTGTCTCTTCCAGCTCACCTATCTGGGTCCTCCATTTAATGAAAAAGACTTCTCCCCGCCCCGGCCCAACAGCACGGCTCTGTCCTTGCCCAGCGCTGCCACTCGCCTGGAGCTGTGGCATGGTCTGGAGAACCAAGCCCGCCTGGCCCAGAACCAAAAGGCCTACTCCATCCTGCTGGCGGCCGTCAGGGAGCTGGCCCGCTCCACACTCTGCCCCTCCTTGAAGACATCCCTGCTGCATTTCTGCACAGGCCTGGATGGGCTGCTGGGTTCCATATCTGCACTGATGACCACCCTGGGTTACACGCTTCCTCCTTCATCTGCAAACATGAGAATCATTGGTAGTGACCTCCAGTACCCTCAGAGGACGATAGGGAGAGATCGACCCGCTCCGCTGATGAGCCAGAGCCTGTACAGGTCCAGGACTGGGACCAGGACCGAGTCTGGTCAGCGGGTCGGGCAAAGACGAAGTGGAATGAGGGTTGTGAGAGGAGACAGGGAGGACGGTGCAGCTGTGGACTCGACTGAAAGAAAAAGAGGGAGGGAGACGAGGAGAGTGGAGGCAATGGGAGGCAGGAGCGTCGGATCAAAAGAGAGGGGAAGAGGTGAAAGAGGAAGGAGAGGAAAGAGGGAAGAGCCTGAGAGATGGAAATGGGCGGCCACTGAAGGAAAGAAAGAAGGTGAGGCGGAACCGGAGGGAGGCTCCGAGACGTGGAGGATGAGGAGGAGGCTGCTGAGCATCACCGAGGATGAAGAGGTTAGTCAGCAGCCGGAGATCACGTTCAGTGTGTTACCCCCGGTTACTGAAGGCTCCATCTCCCATCAGCAAGCGACCATCCAAACCAACAGCCCAAACAATCAGTACAGTTACAACCTGAACTCACATTACGTAGACACCCTCAGAAAGGAGGACGGGGTCATTTCAGAGACAAACGGAGGCTTTTTGGTGCAGATGGAAAGACATGCAGACACTAAAGTCACCTCCTCATCCTCTTCGTTCCCTTCCTCCTTCTCTGATAAACATGAACAGCGTAGACCCCCCCGCTCTCTCCTCCCCTCCACCCTCCAGCCACCTCTATCCACCCTCTCCCTCCTCTACCAGTTTGGGGCAGGTGAAGAACACAGCCTTTTACCCCAGCCCGTCCCTTTGTCTTTACGACGAGGCCTTTACTCGCCCCCTCTCCGCTCACAGCCTTCATCCTCTTCGTCATCGCTATCGGTGCGGCCGACGATGAACGACTTTGCCAGGAAAGTGGAGGGGTTTTGGATATTGCGGGAGCTGCAGAGCTGGCTGTGGCGATCGGCGAAGGACTTCAACAGGCTCAAGAAGAGACTCTGAGACTGAGAAAACAAAACTGAAGCAGAGCCACATGTGCATTGTATCGACAATCTATTATTTGCACAAAATCTAAAAAGGACTGGGAAAAACTGAGAGCCTTAACAGATACACCAAAAGCACATATTCACGCCAGCTAAGTCATCGGACGAAATGCTGCAGTTGAATGTTTCTGGGACCCATGGATATGTAGAATCTCAATATTTGCGAAGACGAAAAAAATTATACCAACATTAATACATCAAGTATTATCTGTGTTGGTGTTTTAACTGATTGCTGCACTTTTTAACTGTGTTTCTCAAATATCATCGTTTGTAATTTAACTATTTTTCTGGTTAGGTTTAGGCAAAGCACTGTTTCGAGGGGCTTTTTTTTTAGCAAAAGATCTGAGAAGAAATGACTCACAAGGTATATAACAAGATTTAAGCCAAACCACAGTTTATTCTTAAGCCTTACCAAAGTGCTTTTCTTTCCTAAACCAAAAACAAGGCTGCAAAGATGCAATAACACATGACTCACAATGCATTTAGTGATGTTTAAACCAAATCATGAACCATTCCTGACCCTAACTAGATCTATTGTATTGCTGAAACCATAAAGCTTAATTAAGTCTGGATGTAAACTCCAATGCTGGGGGCAAAATCCCAGAATTTGCATATCCACTATCCACCCGTTTTATCTCATGCCTGTTGAGGGAAAGTAAAAAAGTTGCAGAGCAGGTAAAACACTAAGACATGGATGTGTTAAATGTTGATATGAGATGTATACTAGGTTTACAAACGTTGGTTGGATATGTAACTGTGGTTTTCAGAAACATACAATGGCACCACTTTTTTTCTCCTGTCCTTTGGTTGAACATATTCAGGCTTACCACATTCACTCATATCATACTGGAATATGTGAATGAAAGACTTGGCAGGTCAACAGAAGGGCTAATGGAATAAAACACACCAAGCCAACACATTACCAGCACTGTCACCCCCTCCCCCCCCCAGATGCACATAGCAGCTCATTGAGCCAGACACACTGAGGCTGAGCTGAGTTACGGGACTTCACAGCTCATAGATCAACAGAAATACCACTGTAGGTGGTTAGACTCACACACTCAGATGGGTCAACTGAGTGACAGGCAACAAGACAGACAGTGCAGCCATTGAGTGAAAACTGATTCAGATGTGTGAATCAGCAAACTGTAGGGAAAGAAGGGAAAATTGTGAATGGGTGAAAGACAAAAGGAGAGGAAATGAAATGGCCAGAGGGATGAAGAGGGCATAGAAGAGGAGGAGGAGAGGAAGGAGACGAAGACGGGATGAGGCGTGAGTCAGGAGATGAGCACTGGAAAGAGCGGGCAGAGCGGTAGTGCTGAGTAATCAGAAGTTAACCGGTCAGTTACCGTAAATCTACAACAGCGCTACACATACCGTCCAGTCAGAGAGGTGGTCAAACACACATACAAACACATTACTGTGGTATTTGGTGCCTTAAAAATACCAATGACCTGTATGCTGCTTTGGATTAAGTGAACCCTCTTTTTACCACTTTTATATGACTTCACTCCATAGACCGACATATTTAACACAATCGTAAAATGCTTTAGAATAGACTAATTCCTTTCCAAAAGCTTTGGCCATTTTTTTTCCGTTTAAAGGAATACTTATAGAAATATTCTACTCTCTGAATGTTACATGAGAAGATTGATACTGTTTGAATGATAAATCATGAGGTCATTAATTTATCTTATAACGACTGGAAGCGCATTTCCTGATCTTGTTCAAAGGCCATTATACACGCATTTATAGATACCCTCCATGTTTCTGCATCTCTGTTTTCATTGTTCACAGCAGATTATTTTCAGAAAACTTTTCATTGACTTGAACCCAAATAACTATGCCATAGAGCCTGTCATGGGGTTAGGATAAACAAAGGTCAAACACATGACATTGATGGCATACCTTGATGTTGAGAACCCTAATCCTCAGATTCTCCCTGTACTCATGCAAGTAAGAATACTGAACTTTCCAAATTCTCTACTTTGGACAGAGTTTTAAGAATGAATCATTCTCAGTGACATAAACCACAGTTTGATTGGACAACAAACAAAATACATGAAAAAATATCTTCTTTTTTTTTTTTTCAAATACCTGGCTATGTGTATAGATAGCATAAGCTGCAAAAAAACGTTTATATGGAGTTTATTTTGTCTCTTTGTTACTAACTCTATTCTTGAGCTGATGACTGTCTTAGTTGCCTACAGTCGTTATTTATATATCCTTGAGTTCCACTCCAGTGACAACATCATATTATGCCGTCTACCATTAGCTTATAAGTGAGGTCGACTAATGGTAAAAAAAAAAAAATGTCATGGCACGGCACAAACGTCACATTAGAAAACGAGCACGTACAACAATTACAAATATAAATAATTATCTGAGACTTATGCATGCGTGTGTGAAGTTTGTGTCATAGTCTTCATTGTACTGAGAACCAGATGCTTGTTGACATTAGCTGACTGCATTTCTAAGTTAACGGTGTACAGCGTGCAGAGAAGTGTTGAAGAATTCAAGAGCGAGCTCAAGGATCTGTTATCAATGTTGTGAGGAACTAAAACTGTTGTTATTGGAGTTAGATAATAAAAACAAACAAATGACTTTTAGCACAAAGCACAAGATTCACATAAGCACATGACCACATGCACATCTGTATCCTTGGACATTTTCTGTTTAATCCATAGAATAACTTAAATGCATTGAATGTTTAGCCAAGTCTAACTATAGACCAAGAAAAACTAAAGTACACAGAGATGTCCGAGGTGTAATAAATCAGGGAGAATATCTTACTGACCCTAAACATGGGTATAATTCACTTCTCTTCACTTACTTTAAAAAAAAAAAGTTGTTTTTCCGACTCAAACCTTTACATAACTTACACCTACATTCGACTATTTCAACTGGTACATCCCTGAAAAGGTTAATATGTGTTAAAACCATTTAAAATTAATCAAAGTATACCATATATGCTTCTGCTGTTGGATGTGGATGACTGAGCCTCCATCCTTTTACAGTAACATAACATGGCATCAATCTTCTCATCTGACCTTTACAAGAAAACAAACACAAGAAATATCACTGAGATCATTTTTTTTCTGCTTTTAAAACATTCATCACTTCTGTCTGTTGCAACTCAGTCAGCCTAGATCCTTATTAAAAAAGTTCTATTGTTATGTCTTTGAAATGTGCCTTGGATGGTGTGGCTAAAGTTGATCATATCTCAAAAATATTTATTGAAAGAGATGTTTATTTATTTTTTTTCCAGTGTGAAAATACTGTATCATAACTCAAAAGAGAATAAATACTAGCTTTTGTACACAGCGTGGTGTTACTGGTCCTTTGGGAACCCATTAGTAGAAAGACAAAAAAATACATATGGGATTTTTGTTTCCAATGGTTTTAGTTTTATAGGGATGGTTTTGGGTGATTGGCACAAGGGGAGAGGAGTTTGGGGTCGGGCATTTTCTGGAAACAAAGGCCGGCTCACATTCATGGCAAAAAATAAAGCCAGAGAGGCGGGGTATGTGAGTTTTTATTTGTCTGTCCTGGTGAAAATTTACGATCTCTCTTTTTTCCTTTCATCTCTCTCTTTCCACCTCCCCCAGAATCATCCCTCCTCCCTCTTTGCTTTCTTTTTGAATCACATTATCTCACGAAGCTCCTCTTCCTCCAAAACACCCCTCCGTCCTGTGACAGTGAGGGATTTACATGAGTACAAACATGCACAGGTACAAACACACCGCTCATAATCCCACTAACGGTCTGGCTCTGTTGTTATGTCTGAGCTTCAATGCATCCCATCGCTTCGTCTCTTATCATTTTTCCTTTGTCTTCTTTTATCGTATCCTCACCTATTATCTTTTTCCTTTTCTTGTTTGTCTTTACTGCCCTCGACCTTTTTTTTCCCCCATACGCTCTGTAGCCCCGGGCCACATATTAAGGGATCAATGAGAATCTCCCTTTCCATCACCTTGGAGGTACACACCTGCACACAACCACACAACACTCTCCCTGACGCACAAATAATCCCACACACACAAGCATGCACCCTTACACTGGAAAACAAGTGTACACATGAACCTTAAAGCTTAAAGCCACACAGGAAGTGACTTATATGGAGGAGACGGATTGTGTCATTGCTTACACGTCATCAAAAATGCTCACAACTGAAACTTTCACTAAATAGGTGAAAGGGTTAACACTGACAGAGACATGACACATATATATACACACACACACACTTAAATATACACCCACGAGACGCTGTGTGTTTTTTACATTCAGTAAGCAGTGACTGAGGGGCCGCCAGTAGTCAACAAAGACGGTATTGTATGGTCTATGTGTGTGCGTTTGTGTGCGTATTGTGTGCCCTTGTGTGGGCTTGCAAACACAGCACGTGTGTGAATCATTATCTCGATGTGTCAGAACTTCGTTGGAATGAGGCTTGTCATGCATAGCTATCTAACAGCAATCACTCAGCGTTGTCTCTCCCTCTTTCTGCTCTCTGTCTCTGTCTGTCAGCGAAGCAGAGACAAATTGCTGTAACTAATGTGTTACAGGAGAGCTGAGCCCTGTTAGTAGCCTATGACTCATCTCGCGAGTCACTCGATAAGAACAGATACTGTGATTGACAAGACATCAACATTATTGGCTTGTTAGGTGAATCAGGCAGCTGCTGACAGAAGAACACCCTCCTCCTAAACTGCACACAGGCCGTCTGTGTGATTGGCAGCCGTGAACTAAAACTAGAGTTACAACCTCCAGAGGAGATGATGTAGGAACCATCTTGTTGAAGAAGTTTTATTTTCTCTTTGAGTGTGCCAGGCAGCTTCTCGTGTCTTTTACATACTAGCTGTCAGGGCCGTTTCTAGCTTTATGGGGGCCCTAAGCAAGATGTTGTTCAGGAGCCCCTAGTTTGTCAAACTACGATGAAGAGATTTCTAATCCTTTTGATCAAGGGTCTCAAACTCATTTTAGTTCAGGGGCCACTTTCAGCCCAATATGATCTAAAGTGGGCCAAATCAGTAAAATAATAACAGGGCAAAAAGTTAATCACATTATAATTATTTTTACATCTAAAAACTAAAATGTAAGTAACATGAATAACTTGAAATCTCTTGAGGAAAAATAAGTGCAATTTTAATAGAATTATGTCTCAGTTTATCATTTGCACATGTTTATTATAACTTACAGATCCCAGTGGATCTACAAATACACAAAACATGTAATAACAGGCAGAATACTGGTAAAAAATACACTTACTTTTCTTATGACATTTCAGGTTATGCATATTTTTTGTGAAAAGGCAGTTTAGGAATATCAACATCTCCAGGTAATTTTACTTTTTTACACAAAAAGAGTGGTCTGTACATCCTTGATTGTCTGTATCTTCAGTGTTATTTTTGCATTTCACAAATTCATCCCACAGGCTGGATTGAACCCTTTGGCAGTCCGGAGTTGGCCGCCGGGTCGCATGTTTGAGACCCCTGCGTTAGATGGTCTACTAAGATGCCACGGTCTTTTACACTTCATGAGCAAAACAGGCTACAGTTAAAATTAGACATAAGTCAGGCCACTCAACCCAGTTAAACTGATAAAAAAAAAATATAATACAACAATCCTCTATGCGTCAATAAATAAAACAGATTTGGAGTGTCTATAAAAAATGTTTACTTTAAATAAGAAAATACAACAACCACTGAGATAACTCCTTTTTGATGCCATTAGGTTGTTTTGTTTAACTCTTTCATCCTTGGATGCCTACTAGGAACAACCCATGTATGTGTGTCACTAGGGCTACACATGGAACATTTTATTTTTCTGGTGTTTCTTTTTCCAGTGGCTACAATCATCACTACTTCGGCAAACTTTGGGGAAAAACTATTATTATTATTATAATTTTACATTTAAAAATAAATAAATAAATGAAACAAAAATAAAACAAGAAAAAGGACAAACACATTAAAAGAAAGAAAGAAGAAAAAAAAAAGAATTTATTATTTAATCCTATTGTTTGGCCTAGTATGGGTTGTGGTCACATCCACCTATCATAGCCTCTGTTACATTTGAAAAAACAAAACCTGTTCTAATGGTCGTCAAATCACATCTTTAGCGATTAACAGAAGAGAAACGAGAAGCAAGAAACGGCCCTGTTTGTTGTTATGGTGAAATCCTCCATGTGTACACTTGGAGGTGTAGAAGTGAAGTTTAAAAATCTGAATCCATAATTTAATACGTAGTATTTCAGCATCAAAAGATTTTGTTGATATATATTCTTAGATATCCCAAATGTTTCCATCAGTGATCACAATCAGAGAAATACATCCTTACAATATTTCCTTTATTTATTATATATGAGTTTCCATCATAATAAAGTAACTTATGATGACATTAAATAATCCCTTATTAGTCTTGTGCTGAGATAAATTTATGTGTTACAGCAGCAAAAAAAGAACAATATTAAAAGATAAAAGTAAAAGGGATAAATCTGTATTAAATGATAAGAGATAGAGGTAAGAGTAAATAGTAAAAAAACAGAAGATGAGACCAATATGTGAAAGGGGATTTAGACCGTTGCATCGGCATCTTTAACCCATAAAAACCCAAACATCCATCACCAACCAAAACCATCCAATGACCTAAAATGATTAATACCTATTGATCCACTAGTCCTATCAATACATGTAAATAATTGGTTAAAAATGCTGTTTGTCATCTTTTCACGGTCATAAGATATGACCCATTTGGACGTTCAGAGTAGTTACCGTTTTTCACGGTGTCGTCTTCTACAACATTGATTCCCCAATAAAACCTGTGGAGTTGGATCAATGACAGTTGATGGAGACATTTGGCCTATGTTAAGTTAATGATATGTTTTACTAAAAAAAGTCACTTTTTCTCCAGTTTTCTCTGTTTCTGATATAATAACCCTCAACTTTAATCTGAGCTTTTATGAAAATCTATATGATCAGTAAATTAAATACAGGAAAATATGTTTTTTTATTGATAAAATACAAAATACAGAGGATAATATTACAAGGAAATCATGATAAATCACTTATAAAAGGTGAGATATAGAGAAAATGTAAATTGTGAACTGACATAAAAGTAGTTCTAAGTCTTTATGGGTTAAACGTCGTGTTTTAAAAATGATTAAATTTACAAGTCATCACTAATGGTAATGAAAACAGCTTCAAAGTATTTTTTTCCCCAGAAGGAAAAAAACGCTCAATAAATATTAAATATTTAGTACAAATCATGTAATCATTCCCTCAACAAGGTATCAAATGTACAACCATGTGCATGGGCGTGTAAATGTAAGACGAGAAGTCAACTCAGCTGTTGCTCAATGCTCATGTATTAAACTGAATCACAGAACGATGTATTTATGTCGTAAAGTTCTGATGTTACGATGACCTATTTTTAAGGTTGTAACAATGGGTTGAATTCTGTTAAATGCAAAAAATGCCTGGATTTCTAAAAAAAAAAAAACAACAACTTAATGAGTATTAGAGTTAGTAATGCCTAAAAATCTTTTCTACAGATATAACCTTAATACACCCTCAGATATACTAATTATGGTGTTTTTTATTGGATTTTCCTGAAAGGTCTTCTCCATAAATATTCAGCGCATTTCTTTAAAATCATCTTTCAGACCTCCTCTTCCTCTATCTGTCTTTCTTTGTCTTTTTTCGCTTCCTTGTCACCGCTTCTCCGTCTTTTCTCCCCATACGCCGCCGTTCTCCGCGTCCATCCATATACCTTCTTGTCCAACTGCACGCGTAACCATTTCGAGCCATTTTGTGTCATTTTGGTCTCATTTTTACCCTACGTGTTCCCCTTTTGTCTGCTACAATCGAACCCTTTCACGCTTCCCTCAAATTCCCTTGGCCACCCCCGCGTTCTCTCCCTCTTTTTCCATCTGTCTATCTCCTCTCTCTTCTTCTCTCGGCCTCTTCGTCCCTCTCCCTCCCTTTCTGTTCTGCTCACCTGCAGCACATAAAAATTCCTCTTTTCTTTCTCCAGAGGATTGTTCAGTCGCTCAGGGATTTACTGCATTCCTCTATGCTCTTTCTCTCGTCCTCTCTGTATCTGTCTCCCCTTGTTTCTCTCTGTTTTGGCAGCGCTACACAGCATTTCATTCAGCCTATCTCCTCCTTTGTCTTTTTAACACATTTGTATCCCTCCTTAACCCCCTCTGTGTTTTCTTTCCTCATCCCTCCCTGTCTTTAGAATAACAAATTTTAATCCTGTACCTGTCTTTTTCATGACCCCACCTTCATTTTTTTTTTTTTTTTTTTCCATATAGCTGCTTTACCTGCCCCACCTGGCCTCTCCCTGCTGGGTTTCTGCCATGATCTGGATCATCCCGCCTCCACTTACTTAGCTGGAAGGCTCAGGGTTGGGCTGCAGCTTCTTGCCGCTGCTTTTGGGGCGGTGAGGGGCGACGTGGAGGGGGTGCTCCAACACCTGGGGCATGGGATGAGGTTGATTTATGAGTTAATCAATTGGTCGTCCGTGTGAGTGAGCAAAACCACAGAGGTGTGTGAGCTCTTTCAAGTCAGTGTCTCTGCTTGTTGACTTAGTCTCTTAGGAAAACACCGTCAGCTGTCATTCTCCATGTTTTTCAGCCTCTCAACATGTTTTGAAAAGCAATTAGGCGAAAAAAGAGAATTGGGTGTTTACTTATCTTGTGGCAGACTGTCTTGTATGTGTGCATTGGAGTAACTGACTGAGACACGACGCCCACCTGAAACCTGAATGGTTTTTCACCTTCAAAACAATCTCAGCGAAACCTTGTTTTACATGGAGCTGTTGATGGCAGTTTTTTTTAATCATAACTGACCAGAGGTGTCAAAAATATCCCCATTAATTTACTATTTGGGTTTAAAAAGACCTCTGTAGAAGTTGAAGTATCAACTCAAACTTTTTACTCAAGTAAAAGTATAAAAGTACTGGTTTCAGAGCTACTTAAAGAATAAAAAATAGATGTAAGGGGAGGAAAATGCCATTAGGACAATAGGTTAAATGGTGCCACAGGGGCCTGTAGTGCATCACTTCATCTCCCCAAAAAACATTTTTCTAAAGGCCATAATGACTATAATGTGATATTAACTATTAATGTGCAAAAATGTGGGATGCAGTAGACTACCTGTTTCAGCTGCATATATGCCCATTGAAAACAAATGCATTTTAGTCCAATGTAAATGTATTAAATAACCATATATGTGTCCTACTGAGCATTAACATGTGTTTCATGGAGCAGAAGATATGATGACTAGTTGAATATAAATATTCAAATGGAGCAAAATGTCAGGTGGATGATGACATACAAACCAATAGGGTGTCAGAATGGTATATGTTTATACTTTTCATCCAACCACAATCAAATTCACTCTGTCTGGATGGCGGGATTTATCTGGATAGTTCTTAATTTATTTGATGATAACAAGAAGGAATGAAAACAAGCTGAAATGAAATAGGAGTAATGAGGCTATTTTAAAAATGTAAGGAGCAGAAAGGACAGAGAATGATGTGAAAATGTAAGGAGTAGAAATAAAAAGTCAGCTGAAAAATTATTACTCCAGTAACGTATAGATAACCAAAATTTCTACTTAAGGTAATGAAGTACTTATATTTTGTTACTCGACACCTCTGTGACTGACTGAGTTAACCCATAACGACCCAGTGTGATATTTGTGGTAATTCCCAAATTAATTTTTCTTTACATGTAACTGTCCTTAAGTGGTTTTTCACCATTTATTGTACTATTATCATCTGTATTTAGTGTTTTTTCAGTGAAAATCAGATATTTTCCAAAATTTAATTTACTAATCATGTAGATGCTCATAACATTTTTGAGTAAAGTTGAGAATTATTGTATCAAAAATAGAGAAAACTAAAGGAAAAAGTGACTTTTTCAGCAAAATTTATCATTGACTAAACATAAACTAAATGTGTCCATCCATTGTCATTGATCCATCTCCATGGGTTTTACTGGTGAATCAGTGTTGTAGAAGATAACGGTAACTACAGAGTCTCTGAATGTCCAAATGGATTATATCTGATGACCATGAAAAGATGAATAACTGTATTTTACACCAATTATTTATATGTATTGATATGATTAGTGGATCAGTAGGAATCAAACAGTTTATATCAGTACATGATTTTGGTAGATGGTGGATGTTTAGGTCTTTATGGTTAAAAAGGTTATATATCACTAAAAAAAATTTCATTTGGGAACTGACACAAAAGTAGCACTGGATCTTCATGGGTTAAATTTCTGTATGTTGTGACATTTTCAAATGTCATTTTAAGGAAACCACAGAGTGTAAAATGTTGTGATACCTGATGGACAACGTGGTTCAGTTTCCACTCGTTCTCAAAACGGCATATTTTATATTCACAAATAATGCAGTCAGAAAATCACTGTCAAAAAAATTATGTGACCCTTGCTTTTAGGCTGTGACAATGGTTGATGGCACAAAAACAGATGGGGATAAGATTATAAAAAGGGTCAGGGAAAGGCTGAAATAAGAAAGCTGGTTACAGTAACAAACATGGCTATGATTAGGTTTGGGCACAAAAAGTATGTGGTTGTGGAAAAGGGTCTGGGAAAATGAGAGGAGTTTAATAAGAGAACAAGAAACAAAAATAAACACAGCATTTACCTTTGGTTTGAAACAGGACACAAACATTGTGTGAAGCCTGGTGCAGACTGTGCAAATTTAGGCATTCCCAGACAAAAGACGAAAAACTGCGGTGATATCTTTGTTCACGATATAAAAAAAAAAAGGTGGTTCTATATCATAGTCAGAGAGGTTCAAAGACAAATAACTGCTGATGGGGAAGTGACAGTGATCAACACAACAGGTGTGTTTATGCAGCTAAAACTATTAACAGTCTCTGCAAAATTTCATCCCAGGTTAACCCATAGAAGCTCAGTGCTTCTTTTGTGGCAGTTCCCAAATGATTTTTTTTCTCTATATTTAACATTTCCTAAGCAATTTAACACCAATCATTACAAAATAATCCTCCATATTTAACATTTTTTCAGTGAAAATCAGGTATTTACCAATATTTAATGTACTGATCATGTAGATATTCATAAAAGCTCCTATTAAAATTGATGGTTGTGTCAAAAACACAGAAAATGAGCAAAAGTGACTTTCTCAGTCAAATATGTTATCAACTTAAGTGACTCCATCCACTATTATTGATCCAACTCCATGGGTTTTACTGTTAAATCAATGCTGTAGAAGATGACGCTGTTTCCATGGCAATTATGAAGCCATTGAAAGTCCAAATGGGTCATATTTGATGACTATGAAAAGATGACAAACTGCATTTTATACCAATTATTTACATGGATTGATAGGATTAGTGGATTAATAGGTATTACACAGTTTTGATCAGTAGAGGATTTTGGTCAGTGCTGAATGTTTGGGT
>JAPTGZ010000002.1:22959095-22972774 GCA_029814645.1 Fowleria isostigma
ATAGAATAGAATAGAATAGAATAGAATAGAATAGAATAGAATAGAATAGAATAGAATAGGGTTTATTGTGATTACACCAGTTGTGCAAAATGACATTGCAGGTGGTCTCTGCCAGTAACAGTGCACTTATAAGTAGCACTACAATAAGATACAGACATATCTTTAAAAAAAAAAGTATAAAATATAAAAGTGTGCGATTAAAAAATATGTATAAAATGGAGATATACTGTATGAAAGGCTTGGTCATTCTTTACTATCAATGTCTTTTGTGTAATTTATGCATTTTACAAATTATTGAAGCTTTTGGCGGGCCGGTTTTGGCCCACAGGCCGTATGGTTGACACCCCTGCCCTATACGATCACTTCAAGCTCTAAAAAGCAAGCCTGGTGACAGCCAAAGCACAAACCTACTGGTTTCAAAATGGTATGAGAGGAAACAATGGGAGACATTATGCTTTTATGCAGTCTATGCCAGTCAGTTTATTTTACTTTAACTGTTCAAAGCTCAGTGGAAGTTCTAACACCACAGGTAAGTTTCCATCCGAATATAATACACATTTTGAGACTTGAGGGAAAATGCCACCACTTGCACCTTTGCGTCGTCTTTTATTGATATTATTGGTTGAGAACTAATGACTTTATTTATTTTAGTCTGCTTTAACCATGATCAGTGAGCAGCTAGGAGTGCCTGTCCATGTCTTTTATCTGTGTTGTTTTTATTCTGTCCCCTGTATGTGTCCTGTGGTTTTAATGTTTTTTTGGGTATAAAATTTAAGATGCCATCTCCAGACTGCAGATCAAATCTGCCTTCAGGTACCAGTAAAGTCACCTTGAACCTTCTTGGTCAAAAAGTCCTAGTCCCTAGTCAGATAATGAATGAATGAATGAATTCTATGTCCACACGTGTTGTGTTTAGGTTGTATTTGACAGAATCTGATTGGCAACTGGTGATTACAGTTATCTATAACGTGATTAACCCTTTTACTACCCTACCAAAAAAAAACAGATGAAGACAATTTTGTTTGCATTTCCTATTCCCTTGGGTAAGAAATTCCTAGATTTTTTTATAATATACTTACTAATATCAACTTGGAAATGTCAAAAATCACTTACTAAGTTAATTCTTTCAACATATTCATGACGTACTACCACAAAATATTTAATATTTGCAGCAATAAATGAACAGAGGTTTTGACTTTATGACAAATAATTCATTACTTATGGCTTAATTTTTCTACTCTTACCATTAAGCATTGAGCATGTTCTTAAAAAATTATTACATATCCAATTTAAGTTTTTTGTGGTATCAGATAGTATAATTATGTTCAGGAAGGCCTCTTATACTATGATATTCCAAAAAAATCATTCATATCTTTCATATTTTCACCAAAAACAGTCAAAATGTCTTTATTGATGTTCATCTTTCTTGGTTCGATAAGGTCAAGACAAGTTCGATACTCCACTTACTGAAATATAGTGACTCAAAATGTGCTAAACCATATGGTCGAGCAAGCAGTTAAAGGGTTAACCTTCATACCTGTCTGAAAATGCCTTTGATTTTCTAAAATTTGGGCATTTCTACAGCTTGAAAATAAGAAAAAGTAGATGCAGATGTATTGTGTCCTCAGTCTACTTGAGTTACAATATGCTGATATGTAATTACTGAATTTTTTTTCCCCAATGCTGCTAAAAAAAAACAGCCAAACACAGCAACTTTAACCTATAAATCTGCAAAAAGTAATACAAACCTCTCCTTTTCCATACATTATACCATTACAATTGTCATCATGGTACAAATCTTAGCTAGTTAAGGTAAATGTAATATTTCATACAATAAAACTGAGTTGTTGATTGAGGAGCTGAAGGAATTTTGGCACTGAACCATCAGTCTGGATCATATAGCCAAGTCAAGCCTTTGTCTGACTTTAGTCTTTGGTGCTTGTTTCCCATCTGTTAGAGCATTTAATATTTTCTTCATATTAAATCAAGGCATGTTGCAGTCTCTTTATTGGTCCATACACTCATCATAACTCAATAAATCTGTTTCCATTGCACTTATTTGCATTTACCTTTCATCGATATCCAGGCTTTTCCACCTCTTCTAAGTGAAAAATGTTAGGGGTTCATCCTTTTCCCATGCCCTACCCTTCCACCAACAAAAATCAGTTCAGTTGTTTTTGCGTAATCCTGCTGACAGACGGGAGTGATCACATAACCTTGTTGACAGTGGGAACAAGAAAGAAATAAATTTATGTGATAGAGCAAATTAACTTAGGGTGTTTTAGTACACATTAACAAACCCTGTTGTATCTTATATTTATCATCAGTAATTCCTTTAAAATTAGGACCAACACTTGACTAATATGCATCATTTAATTTGATTGTTGGGGGTTTTTTTTTATGTTGAATGGATGGGAATAGATGTTTCATATTAAACCTAACCTTATTAAACTTTTTCACATTTCATACAGATAATGACACGTATGTCCTTAAAAATGTTAAGTCTGGAAGTTAAATTCCACACATGGTATTAGAAGAATAAAAGTTGAAAAGGTGTTGAAAAGCTCTTTTTTTTATCAACAAAGTCACATTTTTATGGAGATAAAAGAGCATCTAATAAGCATTTTCTCAATCATAATGAGGTCCAACTGATTATTCAGATAAGGATTGAGGCTGAAGGATAATGATGTTGATTTTAACCCAGCAATTCAGCCTCAAATGCTGAATTAACTGTGATTTCTCAAGGTGAATTTTGCCTTATATTAAAAACAGACACTCAAGCTTTTCACTGTTTTTTCCCTTCTGCTGCAAATTTTGAAGAACAGTGAAGAAAGGGGGAATCCATCTTTGGCTACTTTGGTCAGTAAATAAAGGAACGTGATGAGTGTAAAGTATTTTGAGAGGGGGGGGGGATTCAGGGTTAAATCAAGAATACAAAAACATCTACCACTACTTGTATTTTCCTAACCTGTGTGGGACCCATCTTTGCTTCTCCCTCTAAAGCTCTTGGTGGAGTTTCATTAAAGTATGCTTTTAAGTTAATGCACGATCTTATCACGCATCTCCACTCAGCTCAGCGCCTCTCTCTGTCCTGCCGTCCTTCTGTCGGCCTCTCTCACTTCACTTGTTATCACTTCTAATCTTCCTCTTCCTTGCACTATCTCCCAGTGCCTCTCTCTGTCCTGTTTTTTTCACCCACACCCACAGACACCTTTTCACTCTCCCTCTGTTGTTCTCTGATTTACTCAGCCTGCTTCAAGGCACTCATTATCTACTTGAAGTTATTGAGTGCCTTAGCCTTAAAAGGAAGAAATAGAAGAAGGGGGCGAGAGACGAGGAGCAAAACTTGAGGCCTGAGACACTAAGACCTCCACCATTCTGTCCTTTTCCACTCTGCAATCTCTCCTCCCTCCGTCAATCCATCTTTTGTTTTGCCCTTCACTCCCATCTCTCCATCCAGAGTTAGTGTTACACCAGTAGCCCTGTCTCTTCTTCCCTTTGCCTTGTTCATGTTTTCTTTCCCTGGCTCATCCATCATGTGCTGTCGCCGGCGGTTGCGACACTGTCGTGTAATTATCTCATATTTATGCGAATATGCTTGTCCTATACTAGTGTTGGTTTTATGCACACTCAGGGTTCCTTTGACTCCATGCTCCTGGCTTAAAGAGCCTCATGTCATAATTCAAGCCAGAGGGAGACGTTTGATTGGCCCGCAGGCTCAACGGCACAGCAGGATCCCTTTGATTTTACACTGTTCTCAGTGGTGGCTGTCATTTTTCAGACAGCAGGAGTTCCGTGGAAAAAAACACACCAACGTGCTAATTACTTTTAGGCACCTACTCGCTTCACAGGATACAAATGCACCATAAGCAATTTAGTGGATACTTTTTATTATTGGTCTTTCAGTGCTGTGCAAACATACAGTTTCAATTTGAGGAGCCACAGTGGGAGTCTAACCCCTAACCACAGCACAGCTGGTGCCATGCCCTGCCCATTGAGCTACAAAGCAGGAGTGTGCACAGAAACAGCATGAAGGGTAATGACTGCCTACACTTCATGGCCTGAAGGTCCAAATGCCCCTCGAAAGCATAACTCAGGCCATGTTTAACCTGAACTCTGCTTTAACATCTTTTTTCAATTATGACCAAAAGTCTTGTTGGTTTGATCAGAATAAATCTGAGTTCATCTTTTTTCCTCCAGAATGGCTACCTTCTCGCTCTCAAGATCAACGGAAATTTTGATTTTACTTTTTCGCGCTACAAAACTTTAACCCAAATGCAGCGGTGTCAATTATCACGAAACTTAAACTGTCTTTGTATGTATATAGTTTTCAATCAGCATAAAAATTTTCCAATTTGGAGGTGTTTCCTATATTTCACTGACACTTGAAGGACAGTGTTGACAGCAGACGTGTGAATTTTACAGTCATGCTATTGTATAACCATACTGTTGATACAGATGGTGGTTAAACAGTGGTCTATTATTTCTCATCTACACGAATATTGCTCCAATCAGATTTATAGAACAAAGTTAATTCAAAACCAAATATTCACACCCTTTCTGATAACATGTAGGTGGTGGTCATTAGAAACAGAGTACACAAGTCAAGAAGTGATGTATATATCTGTCAGTGGTGTGTATATATACAGTCTGACTTTAAATATTTTAAAGGCTCCTCATGCATGTTTGATTTGCACCTTGGCCGTTTGTATCCCAATACATCATTGTGTCTTTTCAACACATGCCTGAAGTTCTTTTGGAGAGTCTATCACTCTTAAGAGGATTTTTCAAAAGAGCCGCGCCCACATAAGAAAGATGTATGAAACTCTGCAGTGACGAAACTGGTGAGATTTTGGGCAGAAAGAGTGTGATGAAGAATAATAGGGAAAAACGTTCCAAGTTGGCTAAAGTCTAAGGCTGTAGGACTGACAAGCTGAGGAAATTTTCCAAGTAAGTGGAGGGAACACGAGGCTGGATTCGTGGAGATGTGTCAAAAAGATGTATTCATGCTTTGTTTTACTTTTTGAAGAGAGAGAACTGGATTACATTAAGGAGAAAGCGCCTGCTCCAAATCTTGCCGGGGGGCTAAAAAAAATCCACTGGAAACTGTTTAGTTTCAGCTCACAGCCCTGTTTCCTAAATGATTGGCCAGTAGTTAAAGAGGTTAAATAGACCTTTCTTGTAAAAAGTAGCGCCTTACTGTTTTTATAGGCCTCTGTTGCCCTCCTGTGGCAAGCAGCAAGCGCTACTATTAGCAGTTCATGACTCCTCAGGAGCTGCGAGCCGTGTTTGACCACCTGCGTGCAGTTTTGAGCTGAGAAGAATGATGTGTTATGGTCTTCTGCTAATGGAATCACGGGATTAGATATGTTTTATGTTTCAGGTACCGTGAGACTCACCCGCTCCCCTGCCAACCCGCCAACCATCCTCACATTAATGAAAATTAAGACCACATTGAGTTTGTGTGTGTGTATGTGTGTGTGTGTGTGTGTGTGTGTGTTCACTGATTGCTGTCTGGACCTTATTTAAGTAGAAACAGATTGAAGAATGATAATTAGGTCTAATAAGATGGAATTTCCCTAACTATGTCACACAGCAGCCGCATCACAGGGCTGCTTTTAAAGGGGCTTCAGGTCAATTGAAACCACACATAGGAAAACAAAACAATACAAGACCCATGATAACACATTTTACTATATGCATAACAAAAAGGGTTTCAGATTTACACATTCTGTGGTTTTGACATTTTATGCATGTAAAATATTCTCTCCCACACTGACGCAGATCTTTTTTAAATTGTAAATGTCTTATTCCTCTGCACACACAAATGTCAGCTATCCTGTCTGATTTGGACTATTTCACATCTGACAAACTTTGGCCCTTTTGCTCTGAGAGTGAATAGGTTTCAGAGATACTATGTCACATCATGATCAAATGCAATTCCTCAACCTCTCCAGAGGGACGATGTTGACGCCTGTCAGTCTGGAATTGCTTCCAAAGCCATTCCAAAAGCTCCAGGGCTCCGCTGTACCCGAGCCAAATACATGCCGTACAAGTAGAGAAAGTCTGGGACAGTAGTGAATCTTCCAAGAAGCGGACGTCCTGCCAAAAAATTTTCTTCAAGAGCAAAGTATAAAAATCATGCAGGAAGTCAAAAAGAAGCCCCCTTACAACATCCAGAAGTCTGCTGGATTCTTTGTCCTTGGCTTTGGTCAGTGTTCATGTGTCCACCATCAAAAAGAAGCTGGAGAAAACTAGATTTGTGGCAGGGTACCAAGAAAGAAACAACTGAGAAGAAAAATGTATGAATGTCTAAGGGTTGCCAAAAAAGCACCGAGACGATCCTTGAGACAAAGCCCATTGGCAACACATGTATATGTAAGAGTATAACAAAAACCCTTTTGTAAAAAGACAAATGGCGCATTCATATAAACAGGAAAACAAAGTACAAGAAGTATTATTGTTACTGCATCAGCGTGCACCTGGATCCATCCGTTTTGGGCTGTGAACTAAACTGGTTTGGACATGTGATTATGTCAGTGGTTTTCTAGTCTCGTTTATTTAACTCGGGGCTGATTTCATGAAGGTGTTTTGACTATAGTCGATATCGTTGGAACAGTCTCAGTTTTGCTTTTTTTTGTTTTGATCTCAGACTAAGAACTAATCAATGGCACCAGCCAACAAAAAAAATTAGAAACGCTGGTCATAATAATGGTTTCTTTGTGATTTAATGATGGTGTGGAGCAAGAAATGAGAAGAGAAAGAGATTTTAAATACCACAATAAGCAGCTAGAAACCAAAAATGATGAGGGGGCTGTCAATTGTTTAGTCAAAGCTAATTATCCGGAGCCTGACTGAAGAATTAGCAGAAGCCCCGCCACATCAAGCCTCATTATTTTTTCCAGAATAGTTTATTTAAACCCCATGCCTGAATTTTCCAAGTAAAATATCTTTTAACTGTTGAAATTCTTCCTGACAGTAAATGTTTTCTCCTGATGTGAACTGAGCTGAGAGGTTTAAAGTGGTGACACTAAACTCTTTTCACAACAGCTTGGTGAAAATGTGTGTCACTTTAAGCTCTTTAACAGTAACAATATGTAGACAAAGACATAAGAAGAAAAAGACAAAAGGTGCTTTTTCAGAATGACTTTAACTCCATAAGAGCAGAAAAATAGATCTATGATGCATGATTCTGTTGTATTTGCACCATTTCTTACAAGCAAAAGAGTATTTTTTTCAGCAGGAAAAATGTCTTTATTTACCCAGAGTTCAGAGTGTTCGGAAAGCGACAAACTAAACAGATTCGACATGAATATGAGGAGTGATGATTAGTTCGCAATCAGCCTTAATCTTCTGCCTAAGCCCAGGATTTTTTAATTTGTTCTACATTTATGTCAACAGTACACCATCTGTTTCTGGTTGCCTTTAAAACTAATACAAGTTTAAAAAACATTCTAATTTATTTTCATTAATTTTTGTCTACTTGTCAGAAAATTTTGATTTTTGACTCCCAATACAGACTTCAGAAACAGTGTTGATTGATATAGTGCAGAATCAGAGGAATATAAAATCCTAAAAATATTTATTATTTATTTGCAAATTCACCAAGTGAAGTATTTTGGTGCATCTGCGTGATGCATGTACATTTACACTACAAAGCTCATGTTTAAGCTGTCATCAATTAGCAGACACAACACTTTTATCCTGTAGTAAAATTTGTGGTCTATTCATCTTTTTGTGGTGGATTTAGTCGTCAAATTATTGCTCTCAAGGATCTTCTTTGATGAGGACTTATTTCCACTTAGTTGTCTGAAATACTACTTGGTTCAGTGTCATTCATGGATGTCAGATGTCCTCATTCAACGCGTCGCACTTGGGGGTGTTTGCAAAACTTTGCCCGTCGCTCGTGGAGATAAAACAATTTCTTCAGCCTTTCACTCAGACATCTGTGCAGAAGAATTAAAGGGCTTTCATCGTGTCTGAGCATGCAGGCGTCCAACCACAGCTGTAAATTATTGGCTTTGATACATCAGGTGTGCACCGTCAGTGTCAGAGGGTACATGCTTTACAAGACTGTGTAATTTAACTGCTTTACATTCTGTAATAACAATGTTAACAGCTATAAAAGCTGCAGATGCTTTATCACTAGGTTTTGCTTTTTAACCTTTTATAATCCATCCGTTCATTGGTTAGGTTGTATTTTAGTCATGGTCATTTCAGTTTTGGCCACATTTAAAGTGTTAAACACAGACACTGGAGGACGTTCTCTTTCAATTGTTTTAGTTTAATTTAATTTAATTTGATTTAACTTCATTTACTTTATTTTATTTTATTCTATTTTATTTTATTTTATCAAGACAGGCAGCAGAAATTAAATGTCCAGAATTACCAGAACCAAACATACAAAATAAATAAATACAGATAAAGTCAAAAATGTACCAAATATACTGACAATACCCAAATATACTAAAACAAACTGAAGATACACAAATAACTAGTTTAAAAAACCATGAATCAGAATAAGCAAAATATGTTTGCAGGAAATCAAGTGTAAAAAATGTGTTTTCCCACATCTTCAGTTATAAATCTTACCTGAGGGGCGGGGAGTCTATGAAAAAAGACAGATATTAAAATCTTAATTGGCCAAGTGACTATTTTTAGTAAGTTCTGACTACATTACAGGATAATTACAGCAACAGCTACAGTGAGGACAGTGAGTCACCAATCTCAGGGCCAATGTGGTCTACAGGATAGACAATAAATGTACCTACTTTATTAGGTACCGTGAAGTAATGGTACCAATGTAAGGAATGGTGGTAAATAATCGGTACTTATATAGTGCTTTTCCACGCTTTCATGGCACCTCAAGCACTTCACATTACGCAGCCTCACCCATTGACGCACACACTCATGCACTAATGGGCGGCTGCTGCCATGCAAGGTGCTACCAGGCCTCACTAGGAGTAATTTCGGGTTCAGCGTCTTGCCCAAGGACACTTTAAAATGTGGACAGTTAGAGGTGGGGTTCAAACTGCTTTTGATCATTGGAATACCTGCTCTACCAACTGCACCACAGCCACCCATGATGTTCAAAGGGATAATGTGTATGTTGACAGGTGTCTGGATCAGCACTTATGTTGTTGTAATGTTCTAAAAGTGATGTTCTAATGTTCTAAAATACATGTTCCTTTCACCTTACATGTGTTTTTTTTTTTTTTTTTTGCCACTTATAGGTAAGAAACTGTAAATTCACTGACCTTGATTTTCAACAAAACAATAAAATCTTTAAAAGAAAGCAAGAAGCCTGACTCATCAGTTGTGATAAATCTTTGTTCCTCAGATTATCTATAAATTACTTTGAAATCTCTGTCCTTGTTACGCATTATTTGTAAAAGATACATGTTTATTTAGATCTGTTCTCTAGGTTTTATCTTATGTTCGTCTCGATAGATACTAAGGACAAAGTATTTAGGATCCACATCAGTGTTAAGTGACAGAATGTCCTGCGTTTCCTCTTCTGTCTTCTATAAATTTCAGTTCAATCCCTCCTCATACCTTATAACTTTTAGTTCTAGTGCATTAGTCTTGTCTCTAATTGGACACTCCACCTCCATCACTGATAACATGTCCACCACCACGTATTCAAATCTATGCAAATACCCTGTTAGTCAGTCAGGGGTGAATGTATAAGATGCATTGTTTCTTTGAAAACTTGTATTTTTTTATTTTAATATCTGGTTTAAAAGCAGCTGGTTTTATATTTCCTGATGACCCCGATGAATGACGCACATGTCACTCAGGTTTCTGCAAATACCTTCTAATCTAACGTTTGTGATACTGATCAGTTTAGCAGAGGTTAATAATTAGAGTTTTGATTTCGATTAGAAATAATAACAAGGTAAAAATCACTCACATGTAGATTTTTCTTAGTTTGCTTGATGTTCAGTTCTATATTTACTGATCAGTTACTTTGTGTCTGAACTTTAGTGATTCATTTTTATTTCTGTGTAATTCTAATGAAACCGGAAAAAAAAATCCAGTCTATGGATGAAAATATCTGAACACTGACAGAAGGATGAACTACACAACAATGACAGTCATAGTAAAACAATTGTATCTTATTATCAGTATTATTGAAAAGAGTACTGTTTACATTGTCGTCTACCTTTATGTAACTTTCCTCAATATAGATATTGTTTTATTATAATCATTCTAAACATTCTGTCTCTGCATTTTTGAAATATTTGCCACATTCTGACCATAATTAATCATTTTAAACCATAAATAAACATCTGATTTCTTCAACTCTCAGTCAGGAAGAAACTAACTTGAAAAGAAATATTAACTGAAATTTAACGTGATAGCTATTGACATAAATATATTCTTCATAATATTTAAAATCAATGGGAATGGGAAGTCCTGTAGTCTGTAGGTGTGACGTGTCCCAGTATTTTTGTCCATATGGTGTACTATATTTTGGACATCCCTAATGTGTTTTAAGTGTGACTTTTTTGGAGGATGAGTGGAAATAGTGTCAGCACATTCATTGACCATCAGCTATTTCTTGCTCTTATAACAGCTTTTACAAATCCACTATTAGTAAACTTCTAACTCATCGCCTCCGGAATATCCTCCTGAGATTCAGCAATGCATTTTTGTCCTCTGTAGGGGCCAAAAGACTGACAGTTTTACTTAAAAAAAAAAATACTGTTCATAACAATGGACATTTCATTCAAAAATAAATAAATAAAAAATTATTTTAAAAATGTATCTGAAAAAACTGTTGCATAATGCAGTTTCCAATCAACACAATTGTTTAATGTAAAAAAGCTAAAACTTTCACTTTCCTGGGTCTCAGGAGGATATAAGTAGTGAAACTGTACCAAAGTTGTGTCATTAGTGAAGAAAATTGAAATTAAAAGTGCTGGTTTACAGTCTTAAAGGTACAGCCTTGGGTCAAAATGTAAATGTGTATTGATGAGGTGATGGGTTTTATTCAACAGGACTGATTGTCTCTGTGTTACTACCTCCAAACACTGTCTGCAAATCACAACACATTCACTTTTCACTTTCCTTCTATTTTTAACATTTATAAATCTATTACATAAATATACATAAAACTACGCATACATGTACTAACACTTTATTCTATGTCTGGAGAAGATGAACCAGTACTTCAAAGGACTTTACGTCATTTGTTTTCCATTTACTTTTCTAAGAAGTATAATATTTACTCCAAGCATTCATTTCCAACAATTGTATCAAGAAGTAAAATTAATTTTGAGTTTAATTGCAACCATGTCCTACTTTGTGGATCATGTGGATTCAGTGTTTATGATGTAACCGATGTGTGTGCATGGTTCACTCTGGGACTCATCCACCCTGTTTCCTCTAAATGACACAAGGAAATGACGTAGTTCTGTTTCGGTAAAAGCCTGTAATTGGCTGAGAGTGAAGCTCCTCTGTTTGTCCAGCAGATGGCGCTCTTGAACTGTCAGCAAACTCCCATATATACACCATCACCAGCTGCCATCAGCATGTGTTACACATTTTTCAATGAACACATGGAACGAGTCAGTCTAACATTTTATCCAGTGTTGCTATTTATTCAGTACTCAAATAATTTTTTTCATAAATATTAATGATAAATTTATTTTTACAAAAATTATAAATAATTAAAAAATAAATAATAATATTAATAATAATAATAATTACTTGTAAGCACTTCTGACCACAAAAAACTAATTTATTGATGCAGGGAATAGTTTAAGGCCTGTACTTCCAATAACAACGTGGTATAAAGATGGAAGAAATATTAAATAATGGATTTTCAAAATCAGTGTCAACAAGTGACACTGCATCATGATTTATAAATGATCTGTGCTGGAACACAGTGCAGGTGCTTCTGTTCTTCTGCGCTGCATCCATCACCCACAATCAGCTAAATATTTAATAAGACTTCCCCTACTGTGAAGTGTTAAATTATCAGCCTGTACATAAATAGGCCTGACTTTCAGTCGGCAGGTGGGGTTAAAGGCGACATTTCCAGGTGTCCGCAGTTGGAGAGGACTCACAAAAATTCCAACAGGATTATTTTATTAAAAAATTTGGGGCCCAGAGTTCTTAGCTTTGCCCCCACAGCTGGAGCAAATGTTTTATGACCAGCTATAATGCTTTTAGTGTCAAGAATTAAATCTGGCAAATTACTATATAGGTTAGAAGTGGAAAACTGGACTCTTCCTTATAGGGCTCAGTGGGGTGTGGATTTTGTTCTGTGGCTCAAACACTGTTGGAGCTATGCATAAGCAGGATTAATAGTTCTGTATGGAAACCAGAATTATAAGAGATTTATTCAAGCTCAGCTGTCAATCCATGAAAGTAATAAAAGATGGAAATTGAATGTTCTGTGCCTGCAGGAAAAATAAGCTAACAGGAGTGGACAATCTATCCTCTACGCCTTTGAAAAGTGTCATTTTTATTGTCAGATTTACAACCAATAGCTTGAACTATTTGTTTCTTTAATTAGCCAGACCTGTGTTTTAAGACGGAAATGGGTGTTGAAGGTCTCGACCTTCTGAAGGCCATGGACCCTTTTTAACCCTTTTAACCCATAAAGACCCAGTGCTACTTTTGGGGCAGTTCCCAAATTATTTTTTTCTCTGGGTTTCAACTTTCTTAAACAATTTATCACCATTTATGATAATATTATCCTCTGTATTTTGTGCTTTTTGAGTGAAATTCATCCATTTTTCCATATTTATTTCACTAATCATGTAAATGTTCATAAAAGTTCAGAATAAAGTTTTGGATAATTGTGTCAAAAATAGAGAAAACTGAAGAAAAATATCAATAACAATGGAAAAACTGTGTCCATCCACTGTCAGTGATCCAACTGCATGGGTTTTACTGGTGAATCAATGTTGTAGAAGATGATGATGTTTCCATGGTAACTACAGAGCCTAGGTGTCTTCATGTTTTCTTTGCAATAACTATCAGAAAATGTATTTATTTATTTATTTATTTATTTTGCCAACGCTATTGTGCCTTTGTTTTCAGGAAGAACTTAACTTTCAACATCTGCTAATTAATTATCATTATTATAAATTTAAAAAATTGCTTAAAACTGTGCTTTAGTAAAAAAAAATAAAAAAATAAATAATAATAATAATAATAATAATAAATGGACTTGCAATATATGCATATTTATTTTTTTATTTTATTTTTTTAGCATATTGTCACCAGAAACAACTGTAAATGTCCATAATAAAACTTTTTGAGATTGGAAAAATCAACTTTCAACTATTTTACATCTGCTCAGATATGCTATTTGGTTTTAAAGATTCAGAATCCCTATTATGGCTTCATATGTTTGTTTTTTTAAATTTCCATACGTTTTTAGCCTGTGTGGAAGTCTCCGACACAGTTTCTTTCTACAGAGTATCGCACTGCTGCTGTAAAGTGTTATATAGTGTCGGAAAGCTATGAATTTTGTTGATAGCACAAACCAAACGCTTCAGGAGTAACAGGAGTTTGAATGCAGTAAAGTGCAAAATGCAGGAGCGATTGCTGTTGTTGAAGGGTTAATAAATCTAACATGTAAATACGTTGGTTTGTACACTGTGACAAACTTCCTGTAGATTTTATTCTAAATACCAAGGGGAAAAATGCCTACAAAGTGC